>ML838882.1:15587-43750 GCA_009831015.1 Picea engelmannii
TCCATCACACACATCCCGAGCATGTCTTCAATTATCCTATTGGTCCTCTATGTTTTCCCATCTGACTCTGGGTGATATGTTGTAATAAGATTCATATTCGTCCCAAATCCTTTGAACAAACCTTTCCAGAATTTGGATGTAAACTTGGAATCTCTGTCTGAAACTATTGCCTTAGGCACTCCATGTATCTTGACGACTTTCTTCATGTAGATCTCTGCAGTGTTTGCTTCCTTGTGTGTTGTATTCACATGAATAAAATGTGGTCAATTTTTCCACCACCACCATGACAAAATCATGTTGCTTCACTGTCCTGGGAAACTTTGTAATAAAATATATAGTGACCACTTCCTACTTCCCACTTCCATTATGGAATGGGAAATGGTCGTAGAAGCTCCGCTGGGTGTCTGTGATTTGTCTTTACCTTCTGTCACTCTAGACACCAGGCTATGTAGTTAGCCACTTCTTTCTTCGTTCATGGCCAAAAGTATTGGCTCCTTACAACTGTAATGGATTTCTGATATCCTGGGTGCCCAACATATGACACATTGTGAATTTCTCTCAACACTATATTTTTTCAGCTCCGTGGAATTCAACACATACACCTTGCTTATGTACAAGAGGATTCCATCCTCCTTCAATTCATAATTTTTAAATTTCTTCTATAAATTGCCTTGTTGTAAGTTTTCCTTTATTTGTAAATAATGTTATTCTGAATTTGTTGCTTCAAGAATTTTATCTTTTAAATTTGTCTTGTACATGCTGATGGCTGAAATATGCATTTCATGATCTCTTATGCTGAGTGCACCAACCACCTAATTTTATTTTCCTTTGATATGTTTAATTTCAAATTAATACTCAGTAAGAAATTCCATCCATTTAGTTTGCCTGGCGTTTAATGTTGGCTATCTAAATAAATGTTTCATACCACAATGGTCTGTCCCTAGCTCAAATCTCCTCCCCATGAGGTAATGTCTCCACTTTTTTAATGTATGTACAATGGCTACCAACTCTAGATCATGTTCAGCATAATTTCTCTCATGCTCTTTTAATTTCTTGGACTCATAGCATACCACATGATCTTTTTGATTGAGGACTCCACCGAGCCCTTCCTTGCATGCATCCACGCACACTAAAAAGTATTCATATGGATATGCAATCTTTAATATGGGCACACTTATCAAAACAACTTTCAACTGCTGAAAACTTTCTTCACACTTGGAATTCCATTCAAATTTCACTCCCTTCTTTTGCAAAGACGTGATTGGGCTTGCAATATTTGAAAACCCCTTTATGAATCTTCAGTAATAACCTACAAGAACCATAAATGATATGAACTATGTCACATTTATATGCACTATCCATTCTCTAATGGCCTCTATATTCTTGAGATCAAATTCTATCCCATCTGTTGAAATAATATGCCCCAAGTAGTGGATCTTCTTTTGATAAAATATGCACTTACTTAACTTGGCATACCATTTATGTTTCCTTAAAACCTTTAGCACCATTCTTAAATGCTTCTTATGCTTCTCCTCAGACTTAGAGTAGATAAGAATATCATTTAAGGAAACAATCACAAACTTGTTCAGGTACTCTCTGAACACTCAATTCATCAGACACATGAAAACTTCTGGGGTATTTAATAGTCCAAATTGAAATATCATGAATTTGTAATGCCCATATCTTGTTCAGAACGTTGTCTTGATAATTTTTTCTTCCTTTATACTCACTTGATTATAACTTGAACTCAAGTCAATATTAGAAAATATTCTTGTCCCTTTCAGTTGGTCAAACAAATCATCAATCCTTGACAAAGGATATTTGTTCTTTATATTGACCTTATTCAACTGTCTGAAATAAATACACAACCTTAAGGTCCTATCCTTCTTATTTACAAAAATAATTGGGGCTCCCCAAGGTGACACACTTGGGCATATATACCCTTTCTTCAAAATTTCTTCAAGCTACATCTACAACTCTTTCAATTTTGGTGTGCCCATTCTATAGGGTGTCTTGGACACCGGGGCAACTCCTGGCACCAAATAAACAGATAAATCAATGTTTCTCTTCGATCACAATCCTATGATGTCCCCCAAAACATATTCAAAATATTTCAAGACCAGATGGTCTTTAATGATTTTCACTTTATCTCTAGCCACCTCCTTCACATGGGCTACAAGAATTTGACATCCCTTCCTGAAACTCTTTTTGCAGCTGCATGGCTAAAATCTATATGACAACTACAACTCTTGGAATGGCTTGAATATTTCCTTGCTTCCCTTTCTCATCAAGACAATTTATTGCCTTGTTGTAACAATCTAGGACATCATGGTGTTTTTCCAACCAGTCCATACCAATTAGACAATCATATGAACCCAAAGGTATAATGTTCACATCTACCTTTGTGTTGAGTCCATTCATGTCTATTGGAAAATATTTAACCAACTCATTGATCTTCCTCTTAGCCCCTATGAATAACTAAACTAACCAAGATTTCTTATGCTTACTCCATTGCAAGTGAAATCTTTTAACAATGTTAGAGTTCATGTAACTATGGCTGGCTCCAAAATCAATTAAAATTGCTATGGGCTGGTTATCAATCTTACCTTCCACTTCAATCATGGGGGATTGATAATATACTTGCTTGTTGTCCAAGGTAAATCCTTGACATGCTTCCTCCCATTTCTTCCACTGTTTCATCCTTCTAAATGTTGTGGAAGGTCCTAATTCTTTCACCTTTGTAAGAGTAGTCCCTATACAAGTTATTTCCCTCACACCCCCAACATTGTACAATCTACTTCCCTATTTTTCCCAAAATAGTATGCTATATTTTGCTCATTTAGGCTGAATGTCCTTTCTGGTTTTCTTGGGAGTTGCTCTTGAAAAAGTGCGTCTTAAATTATTTCTGATTTTTCTCCTTCTTACCCTTCATCTTGTCATTCCAAGTCTTTTGGAAGACTGACCTCGCTCTACTATGCTCATAAAGATACTTTGCTCTCCTTATGGCTTCCTCCAAAGTCTTGGGGTTATCATATTGAATTGTGTCACTATAGAAAGAGGGTAGCCCACTCAAAAACCTTTGGATTTTGACCTCCTCATCCTTTATGAAGTCCACATACTTAAACAATTCAAAGAATCTCTTCTCATACTCATCCATTGTCATGCTTCCCAACTTGAGTTCAAAGAACTCTTTAATATTCCTTTCATAATAATGCTCAAACAAATATTTCTATTGGAAATATTCTTTGAACTGCTTCCATGAGACTCTCTTCTCATCAAGATTCTTTACTTTCTTAAGTTGACCCCATTACATGGCTTCCTTTCCTTGCAAGTGATAGGTTTCAATTCTTGTTTCTACCCTTGAGGGGTAATCATGTAGCTGGAAATATTTCTTCATTTCCAATAGCTAGGCCTCGACCTCTTCTCCCTTCCTATGCTCACCATTGAAATTTGGTGGTTTGATCTTCCTGAGTTCACGTTGCAAGATGTCTCCCTTAGGCCTTCTCCTTTTTCTCCTGACAGGGGACAGACTTGTGCTGCTCCATCAACCTAAAAATGCATGATCTCTCCTAGTGGATTGATATGGGGAATCATGGCACCTGCTCCTACTCCTTAACTTCATGTCATTCCAATGCTCATCCCTTCTGCTATGGGATTTGTATGTTGTCACACGTTTAGCATTGGCTTCTTGATTTGTGTAAGAGCCCTTATTCCTTTTCTTCTAAAACATGTTCAAGCTCTATAGTATCTCTTCCTAATATTTCATAATATTTTCATTATCATTCCTATAACTCTACACTTCTCTCTATAGGATCCTCATAGTTACAGGTTACTACCTATATCTTCTTCCATTAGAATTTGTCTCAACATTTCCCATGTTGAAACATAGACCTTTGAATTCCTCTTCGTCATTGTAGGATCCCTGAGAATTTTCCATAACTCCAGTCCACATATAGGAACCAAAAAATATTTTCCTATACCTCTAATTTTGCAAGAAATGTGCATGAAAATCAATTTCTATTAGATCACACACACACACACACACACCATTCTAGAAAATCATGCATAAATTTCTTGCTCTTTAATGCCACCAATCATCTTCTCTTGAGTTGAGTACAAAATTTGCTACCCAAATTAATTCTCTAGGTTGATACATAGATTCTCCTCCTCAAGACCTTTCCATTGATTATTCATTTTCCTTAATATAGGCTCTGAGAAGAAAGTTATGGTCTTCATAAGTTTTTGAATGTTTTCCCATTTTGGTCCTATATGATACATGTGTTTTCCTTCTCTTCTTGCACATTTTTATGTACCCATAACCCAAATCTAGCTCCATGAATGAATTCTATGGTCCACAAGATTTCCATAGATTACTTTTTTGCCCCAAATGAACTTTGGAGCAAGGAGTTATGCCCTTTGGAAGGATTCTGGTGTCAAAATATGCCTTGCACTATTCAGGTTGTAATTTATTCATATGAGCTTTGTTTTGTGCTCATAATGTCTCATAAGAAATCTCTCCTCGATCCCTTCCATTTTATAAGGAGAAACTTTTTGTACTGGAAGTACACACAATTTTGTAAAATTCAATTTTTTGAAAACAATGTTTAGGCCCTAAAAAATGCCCCACAAGATGAATACCTTCAAAAAATTGAATTTTCATCGAAAATTCACTAATTTACTATTGTAACAGTCTTTTGATCCAAACCGTCAATCTCAGGTTTGGGAATAATCCAATTCGTTGATCTGCTTAGCCTTTCCAAGCTATGATTAAACCTCTACAAGCCTCTCATAACTCTTTCTCGGACTCTTCCCATCGGAAAGTCCAAGTTGATGGGTATGTGGATTCCCTCGAAATATGCGGTCTGAAACACTATCAGACTCTTCTCATAAAAAACCCCCCATCAAAAGCAGGGATTTCCATTCTTATTGATCCTTCTGAACTATGAACTCCGATATCCTATCGGGCTCGCTCTGTCAAATTCACCCATCGGAAACATTCTCCCCGAATGGGACCTTTTGACAAATTTCTTTCGAAGACTATCGGGAACCATCACTTATGAACCATCGAAAAATATCCCTTCTGAGCCGTCATAACTCTCCTTTTTGAAAACCTACACCCGAATTCCATAAGGCATTCTCTAATTCACCTACCATTGCTAGCATGTTCTATGAGATGGCACACTGACATGGAAACTTACGTGGCATTCTCCTCCACCCTCAACCCTTCCAAGACAACATGCTCATTTGATAGATAAAATGGTCAAAAATCATGCCAATCAACGACCATGGTCATCTCGAGTTCCAAAACTACGCACTGGTTACCTCGGTCGGACTGACTTAATCAGGACGTGAAAACATGCCCAACCTTTTGAACGAGTCTTTCCGAAAAAAATTCTCCATGAGATTTGATGGCTGGAGGAACTGTTGATCAATGACTCGTGTGCCATCAGACTCCTCCCCTCGGACCTAACTAATGTACAACTTTGATATTTTTTTGAAACCTTCCTCTCGAAGGCCTATCAAGAACATCTTGTTTGGATCTTTTGTGATTGTTTCTCGATGGTGGATCCCCACGGTCGAATTTAGTCTGGGTCATTGATTACCAAACTTAAAGCCGTCATGAAACACATAGGAATTCAACCCTCTAGGCCAAAGTCGACTCTGCAACCTGTAAATCGATGCCATGAATTTTCTTCTTTTCCTTCTCTGAATCACTTAAACTCCAAATTGCTCATAATTTGGGGATTTCACCTTGGTTCACCATTTCCCCAAATTCGTCACAAGACAAAATATGCAACCATGAATTTTCTCAATTCACACTGGCTCTTGGCCCATACAACTCAGTGTTGAACCAGAAGCTCTGATACCAATCTGTAACGTTCCCCATCCTAATTGAGGGAAATTACTTGTGAAAAATACACATAAAAACAAAACTTTCTTGATGGCCCATTTCCTATAGTTTATCTTCTATGATTTATTCACATTTTAAACCAGATTTTGATACCCAAAATTAAATGCATCTACAACATTCTAAATGATCATGAATGTAGCTAATAAACTCATCCATAATAGTAAATAAACCATTCACATACACAAAGTTAAGAACAACAATTAAATTCATGAAATAACTCAATAATATATAAACACTTATGTTTTAAAACACTTGTGAAACCAACTACTTGGAAAGGACGTTCCACCTAAACATAGACATGCTATTCTAAATATCAACAACAAGTCACCTGATCCGGATTATTTTCGGCACAAAATGAGAGCAGAGATATAATAAAGAAATGTATAGAGATATCTTGGATATCCAATAATATAACATAAATGTATCAGAGATGCAACCATAAACACAGAGATACAATAATACAAAATTTTCTATTAATGAGCGAAAATGTTCAAAGACTGTAAAAATACAGAGTGAAAGACTCACCATAATGGTGGTATCTTATCTCTGAGAAGATACGTGACAGATACTTGCATCCGTGAGAAGATGATTTTACAATGACGCTCCAAAGGCCTTTTTATCATAAATAAAATCCAAAACCCTAACCCCAGAAGATTAAAAGCCAACAATTTTTTTGGACCCTGTTTTGGGTAGTTTGGTGTATCAACTTCCCAGGGGCGTAACTTTGGCATACGATCTTCGTTTGGGGTGCATGATAGATCGTTGGGAAGGTATCGTCGAGGAGATTCATTTTGGGGGTTCAATTAGAGACTTTGAATATCATTAAGAACTTTGGTCCTGCAAAACCTTCATTTAGGCGCTCAAAATGGCCCTGGAAGTTAAAAAATGCTAAAAATAGTAAATTACCAAAATTGCCAGAAAACTATTTTGAGCCAGTTGGAAAAGGTGGGTGGCCACCGATATCCACCTAGATCATCACCCCCAAGTCTGGGCTAGGAATCCACAAGAGAAGGGTGTCTCTCATAATCCACTCACAACTCATTATCACACAAGCAATGGTATTCTCATACAACTATACCAAATTTCCTCTGGCTCTCTTCCTCTTGACCTTCCCAATCCAAGGAATGTACCCCTTCATTGCTCTTAGTCCATTAGGCATCCCATTCCTTTATCAGGGTCTCTTTGGCACAGGTAACCCATAATATCTCTGCTGAGAACTCAAGGGAACTCACTGTTGAATTTTTCATAAGAGGTGATATTGTATGTGAATGAATATCTTATTACAATGATGAGTGTTCTATATATAAATAACATATGGTGATGATCCATGAAGAGATGCGTCCCTTGGGTAATAAATATATTTATACTTTATATTATATTATACATATAATATAAATATACTTTATACTTTATTATATATATTTATACTTTATATTATAGATATATTATTACATTAATAATATTTCTTAATAATTAATAATTATATTATTAATTATCAATCTAGTAGAATGTCTTTCTGATGTTGCCCAAACATCAACACTCCCTCTCAACGAGGGAGACATTCTACATTATGCCAAGATTACCTTTGAAGATTACTCGTGGGTAGCTCTCAAATAACTTCAACATGTTACCATGACGTCCAATACCTCACAATGCATATGTACTTCATCATGTGCACCCTTGTGACTTCACAAACAATGCATCCAAGGCCTGTGGGTAGTTCTCAAATAACTACAACATGTCCCCAGGACATCCACTACCTTGCAATGCATCTGTACCTCATCACGTGCACCCTTGTGACTTAACAACATGCATCCAGGGCCGGTGGGTAGCTCTCCAATAACTACAACATGTCGTCATGAGACTATCCAGTTTCCCACAAAAAACTTGGATATATTATGCATGACAACTAGTACCCTGCGATAACATCTCTACCATGTCTCTTCAATATGCATCTAGGGACGATGGTAGATCTCCAATGGCTACAACATGTCATCATGACATTCACTTGTTACGAGGAAAATCTCTCTATGGCTAGGGTGAACCACAATAGACAAGTATGACTGCAGAAAGCAACTCAATTCTAGCATATGCTATATAAACTAACGTGCAAAAGAGATAAGAAAGAGGCCTACCTCATCCAAATGTTTGATGATGTCCACCATTGAGAACTTCGTCCCAAAGCTTTATACCTGCAACAAGTTCTCAACAAACAAGCAAAGCAAGCATATGGTGATGATATAGCAGGTTATCACATTAGATAGCATAATCCATCAACACACAAAACAAACATGCCCATGGATCATAACACATATATTTGGAAGATATCAATTGGACGAGAAATGAGCATTTCTATTAATAAATGATCAGCAGAAGTGAAGCATTATAGACTTCCGTGTTGGCACGGTTCAGAACCAAAAAACCAAGTTCCTTCCAACTAGGCCTCCACCACTTCAATCCTCCACCAAAGGCAAGCTCATATAAGGGAGACAAAGAGGTTCACCATAAATAAGGGAAGAGCGTAGGGGCTGAATACTGTGTTCAGACTTAAAGGAAAAAGGGATGCAGACTCAATAATGAAGTAATAATTTCTCCAGAGTAACTTTCCTCTCAAAGTTGAATTCTCTCTTCTTTTCCGTAGCTCAAAATTGGCTTCTTTATAGCCTTCAAAATGAAACTGAAGGGTCAAGTTGGAACATTTATAGTATATGGAAGGCCAATGATCAAAGATCTCCTGTCGTGACATGGAAACTCGACATTTATTTTTGTTTTTCTGGCACAAATCCTGATGTACACGAGCTGTAATGGAGTAGCGAGCATATACACTTGTTGTATAGATTTCAAGGTGCATACAAGTGGAAAAATATTTATTTTTGTCTCTGGATTCATCAATCAGGGAAAGTAAGTCTGCATAGAGAAATGTAATAAGGCCTTCTCTGCAAGATTGCATAGGGTGAGGCAAATATTTCTCTAACAGATGCCCCCTAATGTGTGAGGTCAGAGGAGTATCTGTGATGGCCGAAATACATTATAAATAACCCAGAAGTTGAGTGGCAGAGGGCCAACTAGTTGAACTCATTTGCTCAGTACATTCTACATTGACTTTGCATACATGGCTGCCAAGAATACACTGCAGATCCATGTGAAAAAATATACCAAAGAAGTGTCCATGGCCATGAATAGGCAAATACAAATGTGATTACATGCCGATAACTATCATAGTCATGAACAAGGCCCAGTAAAACTAGTCTCAAAATCAATCTAAAGATATTTGTATACCATGGAGTACAATATGATCTCCCATGATCACTGAAGTCATATGGGTACTGGTCCAATGAAAAGGAAGCAACAAATCATGAAATATGCGGCCACATAGTGATGTCTTCAAGTCTTCTACACAATCCACCAGAGGTGCAAGTCTACATCATGTGAATAAAGGAGTTGAGGTCGAACACAATGAGACATTGTTTGATTACCGATCATTGATGTATACCGTTAACAAATGCGAGATAACCTACCGATAATGAAAGTAGGTATCAAGGCATCGAGTACATTCTTACAAGTGTGAATAGAGGAGTTGGTGTCGAACAACTGAAGAATCCATCGATTAGGAGACATTAATGTATTCCCAACTATTGATGGCGAGAGAGCCTGCCACTAATGACTGCAAGCCTCAAGGTACTCATAAGACTCTAGGCCTTGTTTCCAGAATAAATGGGCTGATGTCGATGGAAAGAGACCCACTGAAAGGAGAGAATTAAGGCATCTCTCATCAGTCAACACAAGGTCAAAGCAGGAGCTTCATGATTTGGTGGAAATCGAACGAAGAACAAGTTCACAAACCAACGACCCTGTGCGTCTTTCGCGTGTGCCAAGTGCAAGCAATACACGAAAAATAACCTCTGAATAGAAGCCAATGATGAAAATTGCTGACAAAGGTGAGGAAAACATCAATAAGGCTAATGTCATCCAAGACACTGCACAAATCTCAATGTGTAAATATATGTCTTGCCGTCGAACACAAGGGAAACCACCCAGTCAATGACCAATGATGAAATATCGATTGCTGGGTTCAATTTGACCTACCAATGATGAAAGTAGGGCTAGGGTGCATGATAAGACTAAAGTATCATGTGATTATGAGACAAACTGAGGGCATGGCCGACATGCAAAGTCAAGATTTCTGAGGAGTGGACGACACAGGTTGATAGACTTCCTTTGAACAAGAGCATGAGGCATATGGTAGAATACGATAGCATATACTCAATGATGTAACCATGAGATGCAGAAGGCATCAATAATGTTCTCTATAGGGATTGGAAGAGTAACTAGTCGGTAGAGAAGACTGTGTAACGAGATCAGCTTCCTAAGGCCATGCTAAACCCAAAATTATGGTGACAAATGGACTTAATAACTTTGTGCTCTGTTCAAAGGCATCACGACTGCTGCCAAATATAATATAGTAATCCCTTCCTGCCTGTCTGTTTTTGTTTTTTCATAACAAACGAATAATATGATACAGAGGAGGAAACGAGTGTCGCAAGTAAGAAAAACTAGTTCCAGCAGTGGAACATACCTATGCTCAATGCAGGGAAGTGCACGCGGGAGATGGACACTCGGGGAATGTTCCCTCCTAGGTATAGGGTGTCAAATTGCGAAGGATATAAACAAGGCTCTGCTTGGTTGAGGTTGCAAAACTGCTGAGGCAAACCATTTATAACGCAAAGCGAGAACCAACTATAGGCTCAATACTACAAGTAGGGGCATGAGTTCCAATCACAACTTAACGCCAAAAAATGCCCTTATTTTTATGTATTTTAGTCTACTTGGTGTGAAAAAGGGGTAAACTTGTGCCAAGAAGACGTCTTTTCAAATCCAATTTATGAGTGTGAAAATGACAAATTCACTCAACGATCTTTTCTATTTTTGGTAACGAGTTGGAAAAGAGCTTAACTAAGACTCATGATCTTTCAAATCCAATTCAACGAGTGTGAAAGGGACAAATCAATCGACAATGTTTTCGCTTTTTAAAGACTATATGGAAAAGAGCTTAAATTAAACTCATTTGGGAGTCCATGGGGTAAAAGGTCGTATGTTTATTAATGAGAAATGAGGCTCAACATAAAGTTAAGTACGAGTTGTGAGGGACTCCTGGTCCCGATGAAAAAATATCTGCATGGGTACCAAATGAAGTAGGGGATCTAACTAGGGCACCCATGTGTGGTAAGTCTCTACCACTTGATAACGACACGATTTTATAGTAGACGAAGGGTTATGTGTTGCAACAAATGGGTTCATACCTAGGGCATAAAGAGTGACAATTATAAGATAATGCGAAAAATGTATAACGAAGTGGATACCTATCCTATATGCTAGGTAACGAACATACCCGTCGAAGGTGACAAACTGTCAACAAAGTACTGAAAACTGCAAGAATCCCAGGTTAAAACTGAAAAAACCAACTCGATCCATGTTTGTATTAGTCCATTAGGTGCAAAAAATGGTTTAAACTATAGAAAGTGGGTAAAAATGATTTATAAATAGTAATAAAATAAAAAAATTACTATACCATTTTGATTTTTTACCCAAGTAGTGCAAATTGGACAAAAATTCCTCCAAGATTCAAACGACGATTGCGGGAGCATCCGACAAAGAAATCACAAGTCGTCTAGATCAGGTAATTCTTGATCTCTTCCTCTTCAATTTCAATGGATTACATTTTTGAATTAGGTTTTAGGTTTTTAGTTATTTAAAGCGCAAAGCATAGATTTCAGTGTATGCGGGCTGTCCATGATTAGGTCGTGTATACGACATGGTATATGCTCCTGTATTAACTATAGGGGGCATATATTGAGCCCTACACGCGACTGTGTGTAAAGGAAGCCGTGTACTGACCCGAAAATGACCAGAATGAAAGTTTCTAACTCAAAATTGTGTTTGTCTTTAACAAGATGGTGCTTGAATGGCGAGAAAGGGAACATGAGGATGTTGATACCGCCGTAGATCGAGATCCGGGGGCCCAAATGGCCTTAAAGCGATGTGGTTTGTATAAGTTTTGGGCACTCAAAGGAATGAGAGCCCAATTGACGTTGTTGGAGATGCTGGTGGGTTACTGGGACCCTGATAGCGAGAGATTCAATCTCGATGGGCAACCATTGATAATTGAGGTAGAGGGCATTTACTTTTTGACTGGTCTATCACATCGGGGGGAGGTTGTGAACCTCAAGTCGTGGGGAGAAGGTAGCGGGATGAACATAGAAGAATATATCAACGCCCACTGTGTAGCAGGGACTCCTAAAGTAGGGAGTCAAGTCCCTATCCAGGAAATAAACAATCTTAGTCTAAAGATCACTGTCCTAGTTTTGACCAGGATAACAGGTTCGACCTCGTTGCACCAGGCATCGAGGCCGCTCATGTTTTATGCAGCGTAGTGTGTGAGACCCACAGTGTATGAATGGTTTACCTCACTACTGGCCAATATGAAGAGCTATCTGACGGAGTGTAAACAGGGGGGTAAAAGGAATTTCGGGTTTGCCTCCATATTGTGCATTTTATTTTTTGAGCCGGTTCCAGGTTTGGTACCTAGAGTGGATATTCTTCCACGGGGACCTCGTGATCCAGCCATGGCATGGTGGACCGAGGTGATGAGGCAGAAGGGAGGAGGTAGGCTTCCAACACCTTACAATGAGGAATTCTTCTACTGGTGGTGGCGACAGGTCATCTCTCTGTATGACTATCCTTACGAGGGGATCGATTTCGGAGGAGATCCAGACATCCCACTTCCACCAGGGTCCGCCTATGGTGAGATAGGTATATCAAAAAGTTTTTACATATTTAATTTTTTTGTATTTTTGTATAATTGGGATAAAAATATTTTTGGATGGTGCTTAAGTATTGACTAGACATTTGTGTGTCACAGACGTGGGTCCACAGCGACTAGAGGGTTTCCCTCGTCATTGACAAAGGAACTAGGGATATGAAGCGGTGGGAGGAGAACGTGCAGGGCAACCTGTCGCGTCTGACTCACAGGATACCCATGGTCTAGGTAGAGGATCTAACTGAGTCCATGCAATGACAGGTGGTTGGTGTAACCAAGGCATGGGTACGATTCTTTCAGCATCTTGCAAATGCCGTGGTTTGCTACCATGACACACATCCAGTGCCATAGGCGTAGATGTCGTGGGATATTATGATACTAACTATATATGTATTGAGGGTGTTTGCCCCATTTTGTATTATAAACACCATATTTTTTGAAATATAGAAAAAGGGATCTTCGACTTTACTTATATTTTACAATGTGTACATTGGTTAGATGGTTTTATTTTTAATTATGTGACAAATGCCAATCTAAAACATAGTTAGCATAAGCATCAGATACATGATTAGAACTCCTAGGAATATGATAATATGTAATGAAATCAAATTGTCGTTCTAAAATAAGTACCAGTAGGAATCGTCAGAGTAAAGTAGGATCACGCACGCTGTAACGACCATTCAAACGACGTACTACTAACTGGGAATCCAGGCGAACTTCTAATGAACGAATGCCATGTGAGATTGCATCGCGTAAAATTTCTATAACGATTCTATATTCAGCCACATTATTCGTGGATGGACCTAGGCATATGCCTCCTAAAGACACCAGTAGACCCTCGGGCAAATAAAACACCCAAGTGGCGGAAGCCAAGTTCCGTGTATGATGACTAGCCCCACCTGTGAATCCTATGTAGACTGATGACTCTGTTGACATCTGTCAACCAAGTGAAAACTCGATAAGCAAATCAAAGAAAAAAAATGAAAGAGATCTATACACTAAATTACATTAGTATACAAAGAGTTTTGCCCAATCCCGGGGCTCAAGTGTAGCATCTTTTCAAGTACAACCCATTTCTGGGCTCGACCAACTTATTCCCTTCATAATATTCTAACTCATAGGCCCCTTTTTCTAAAACACGTCTCACGATGTAAGGAACGTGCCACATGGGTTGAAACTTGCCTTCCCCCATTGGTTCTTTGTCTTGATCATATAAGAGGACCAAGTCACCCTCAACGTACAATCGAGGACAGACAGACTTATCGTACTAGACCTTGACACGTCGTTTGTTCACCTTGATAGCTGTAGAGGCATCTCGGTGCTGCTCATCAAGACTCTCTAGGTATACAAGGTGTCACTAGAGATCAGAGGTGTCAGGTAGGAGCGCGACTGCCAAATTAAGAGAAGGGATTTCACATTCAATGGGTAATATTGACTCCACATTGTGTACTAACTGGAAAGTGGAAAATACACTGACAGTCTTGACCGAGGTTTGGTATGCCCATAGTGCAGGATATAGTGCCAGTCAGATTTACTTTGACTGACAATTTTTTGCAAAATGGTCTCGAGAGACTTGTTGACGACCTCTACTTGCCCATTTTCCTAGGGGTAATAAGGAGAAGAATGACCATGTTTGAACCTCAACTTAGATGCTAGTTCTTCCATCATCTCATTCTGAAAGTGACTACCATGGTCAATGACAGTTTCACTCAAGATACCGAACCGGGTGATAATCAGATTGAATATGAAGAAGGTTGCAGTCTTCCCATCAGATTTAACTGTAGGCATGGCCTCAACTCACTTAGTAAAGTAGTCAATGAACACGATAATGTGTTGATGCCCCCCAGTCGAAGTTGGGTTGCAATCGACGAAGTCCACCCCCACTTGGTGAAGGGACCGACAATAATGACTGGATGAAGAGGGGATGGATGTGAGCACATTTTCCAAGTGAACACCTAACAGGGGTGAAACTTCTTAACTACTTCAACAAAATCCTTAAATATAGTAGGCCAAAAATAACCGGCTCGCAAAATTTTTTGGGCTGTCGCAAGCCGGGATAAATGACCACCACAAGCCCCACTGTGGCAATCATTCAGAACCGACTCAACTTCTCTGTGAGTTAAGAAACGATGCAAGATATTGTCTATTCCTCGGTGATACAAAGTTTCACTGACAATAGTATATTTCTTAGCTTGGTACCTTATACAACGTCGGTCATCTCGTGAGAGATGTTGAGGGAACTTAAAATTCTGAAGATAGAGAACGATGTCTCCATACCAGGGGTCAGATGACGAGATAATAAAAATGTGTTCGTCCACAAACAAATCAACATGGATAACGTCTTCATCTAATGATGGAAAATTGGATATCAAATCCACAAAGACTAGGGATTTCTTGGATTTCGCGGAAGCGAAATTGAGATCAAACTCTTTTAAAATGACAATCCATTTATTGTATTTCCCCCCTATGATACACCGGGTAAGGACGTATTGAAATGGATTGACATCATTAATCATCGTAGTCTTACAAAGTAATATATAATGATGCAAACGCTGGACTGCGTGAACGACAACTAAAGCTAACTTTTCAACATGAGTGTATTTGCGCTTAGGACCGAGTAAAGTTCAACTAAGATAGTAAATGACGTGCTCATGGAGCTCATCATCCTCACGAACTAGAACCATACCGATCGTATCCTCGGACGCGGCGATATAAAGCAAGTAATCTCTACTGTAGTCGGGAGGCTTCAATAGAGTCACTAACACTAAAGCTTTCTTTAAAGCATCGAAGGACTTCTGGGCTTGCTCATCCCAGATAAAAGGGGTGTCCTCCTTCAGAAGACACATGAAACCTTTAGTGAAAGTGGCATAGTTCACTATAAAACTACGAATAAATTTAGCTCTTCCCTGTAGACCCTAAAGTTGTCTAATTGTGCACAGGGGAGGCAACTGAAGTATTACCTCAACCTTAAGAGGATCTACCATGATCCTAGTCTCAGAAACTAGAAAACCTAAAAGACGACCAAACTTAACACAAAATATGCTTTTGTGAGGGTTCAAACAGAGTCTATAATAACAACATATTTCAAAAACAATCTGAAGGTGAATAACACGATCCTCTCTCTTACGAGAGTGAGCAGCAAGATCATCAAGGTAAGCTTCGTCTAAGTGCTTAAGATCGTGAAACACGAAAGTCATGGCATGTTGAAATGTTGCTCCGACGTTTTCAAGGCCGAAAGGCATCTTACAGTATGCAAAATTACCCCAAGGACAAATAAAATCTGTCTTGTGTTGATTCTCAGGTTTGATTTGAATTTGATTATATCCTGAAAATCCGTCCATAAAAGAAAATACTTCTCTTCCCATACACTCGTTGAGAATCTGATTGATGAAAGGTGTGGGGAAGTTGTCTTTCGGACATGCCTTGTTCAGGTCATGAAAATCCATACATACACGGATGGTTCCTTGCTTCTTATCTACATGAATGAGGTTGGATACCCATTCGATTAAAGGAATCGGGTATATGAAGCCAACATTAAGTAGATTCTCCACATCTGCCTTAATAGCAAGGGCGTTTCGAGGATTTACAGCTCTAAGACATTGCCGAACAGGTTTATCATCTGGATAAGTTCTAATCTCATTTTAGACAATACGAGGGTCGATCCCTGACATCTCTTCATAGGACCAAGAAAATACGTCTTGGAGTTCCTTGAAGAGTTTGGTGTAGATCAAGATTTGTTCTGGCGAACAATCTGCACCGATATTTACATTTTCAACCTTGCCAGGGGTACGAGAGATGTTGATCTGGATGGTAGGAGAAATAATCGCCATGTTTCCTTCGGCATAAATGATGTGCATATAAAGTGAAACTATGACGTGACTGACTATCTCACCAAAGTAGATCGAAAGCTGTCTTGCTTGATTCTTTCAAGATCTGGGAGAAAATAAGAGTGGTGATGCATATCATCCCAAGGTTTGTTGGAACCATTCATGGCTTCGATGATGGATTCATCCGAAGGCAAATTCCCATCAAGGAAATCATGTGAACAAGACAATGAGGTGTCTCACATGAGCCTAGACATAAGATCCTCCTCATCCATCGGTGAGGGAACAAGATCAGAATCGATGAAAGAGTGGAGAACAACTTGATACACAATCTTTGCTGCCAATAGTGGCATGACCATCCCAACACATGACTTCCCTTCACAAGACAAAGTTGGGGAAGGTAGGGTCCATGGATCATCAAAATAAGATGTCTGAAAAAGAATGGACCTCCCAATCGAGACGGGTCTACTGGTCATGGCATAAACTTGATGGTTCAATGCCAAGAATTTGAAAGTACCCATAAGGGAAGAATACATTCCAACACCGATATTATTAGTTGTTGGTTGAGAATTGTCGAGCACAGGGATCGACTGTCTAAGAGATGCATTAGGACTAGAGCACACAAAAGATAACTGATCGATCATCATGATCTCCCCCTCATGAGGAAAACAAAGAATACATAAGGCAGATGATACAACGACGATCATAGCATAAGTCCAATTGCGACCTAGTAACAGGTTATAATCAAGAGGCACATCAACTACGTCTACTTCCACCTCTACCATATTCCCACCTAACAAGACCGGAAATGTGGGGAGAATCCCATGAGGGCAGAAGGAATGACCGTCAAAATTAGTCAACATGTTCTATGACTTGGAAAGAGTTGGAGAACTGAGAGATTTCCAACAAGCTAGGGACATCACACATGTAGCAGTGCCTTCATCAACACCCGGATGTTTGATGGTATACTTGGAATACTCCACATGGTAAGGCAAGTGAGGATTAACATCTGTGACGTCAAACTTGATAACCTTTGAGCCACTGGTTTCTAGATCTCCTAGAGCAGAGAGTAAGGCATTCCTCTATGAGGACACGTCTGGAGTACCTCCAAAGCTGACATCGCACAAGGGGTTTGACCCAGGTCCTCAACAATAGAGTAGTTCTGGGTGGCTCTAGCATTTGGATTATGGGTAGAGCGCTTGAATACTCCTTTCGAAATACGAGGCAGTGGCTCTGGTTTCTCAATTTGTAAAGTCATCTCTGGAGGAGGAGGAGATTCTAGACCAGAATTAGTTTATTTAGAACTATAGTCTCGAGATCGAGTGGCTTCATCTATTTTCACATCGACCATATTGATACATAAACGGTCGCCATCTTGCAACTACTGGTTTTTACCTCCACCAACCGCATTTTCGGCATTTGAGGAGCTCAAGGCTAAGTGTTGATTATGTGGGAATGGATTCGTTATCACAACGGGCGATTGAGATAATAGCCTCGCAGCTTCTGCAAGTTTGGGGCAAAAATGGGTAAGGTGATCATTTGTGCAAAGCTTACAGGGAAATTTCACCTTACGTTTTTCTCGTTTTCCCTCTCCAACATTACTACCCGTCTTTTCATTATTATTATTGTCCTTGGATTTATTACCATTTTTCCCACCCTTACGGTTATTACGTCCTTTCTTCTTATTCCCTCTTGTTTGCTGGCTACCATTTAGGTTGGTCGACGATTGTACTGAGTGTACATCCACCGAATGAGTGGGGTTGGAAGACACAGACGAGGCTGGTCCTCCTGCAGACTGGCTTAAAGACAACTCTTTCAACTGGTTTTCTACCAAGTCTGCAGACTTTACATTGGCGAAACCTACAATTCCATCAATATGAGGTCTGGGATTTTTCCTAGGGTCATAAGTAGACCATGCTGCATCAGGAAGGAGGTGGTATAACATCCCAGACTGAGCATATATCAAATCTATCTACTAGTCTCTAAAGATAGCTTCTTCCTCAGTGGTAACCCCAGAAGTAGCAACGTCCTCCGAGATAGGGGTGTGCAAAGACTTAAGAAACCATTCTAAAATAAAGGCTGGGGGTATAGGGGTCTTAATCAACCTCTTCCGTCTACGCCACTCCTGGATATGGTCTAAGATATGAGTGGCAGTATCCTAGCGTAAAGTAGACAACAATTCTAAACCAACATCATAACGAATGGGCAAATGGAAGTGGTTAAGAAAGACCATCACCAATTGACTAAAAGCCCCATATGCCCCACTTGGTAGCTCAATATACCATTTTGCAGCAACTCTGATAAGGGTGCATTGAAATAATATCAAATGAATAGAATCATCATTAAGGGAGTTTGATGAGCACCAAAGGTGAAAGGTAGTGACGTGATCACCAGGATCCTCTCCATTCTTACCCTCAAACTTTGGGATGTTTGAAGGAAGTTTGGTGGGGACCGGGGGCCATGTAGGATCGTGACTCATGGTGTCATTGATTAACTTAGAAAAATATGGCAGATTAAGTGTGGCCAGAAAAGGGAGATGGGGTTGTGACATCTAGCCCCAACCTCCCAGGAAAGATTGCACTTGTGGATCGAAGGCCATCCCGGGTTCTAGTAAAGACCATGGCCCTGTCCAGCATTATAAGGCCCTCCTCCAGGGTGATTCATATAAGGTTGGTTGGGCATCATTCTAGCTGGAATGTTCTGTTGAGGGTTATAGGAACTACCCCCAACCAGATTAGATCCAGGTTGGGGGTTGCCCAAAGTGTGAAAATGACCTCCCCCAGGTTGGAAACCGGAGGATAAAGGCAGATTCATCATGCCAAATGTATTGGTTAGAATTTGCGCCGAGGAGGTAGGATTGTAGGATGAAAATTGAGCTGAAGCTTGTACGCTAGGTTGACTATTCCACCCAGACGTAGGAGGATTGGACCCAAGGTTAAAAGCAGGCATACTTCCCATATTAGGAGTCATTTGAGGGATTTGAGATCCTCCAAATGAAAAAGGAGTGTAAGGAGGTGTACTGCCCCCAAGTCCAATGCTAGCATTAGGGCCAACAGCTAGGATGGAGTTTGAAAATTGCGAGGTGAAGTTAGGCATACCATAAGAAAATGGACTAGAAGCCATATGGATGGACTGAACATTGTAGTCTGGAGAGTGGCCAAGAGACCCAAATGGGTTCTAGGCGGTAGAATGAGAATTAACTATAGGTTGGGCCATAATAACGATAGGTTCCTCTGGTACCACAACCATGGAGGTTGTAGGAGTCGAAGGGGTGCCATTAAATATAGTGGGTATGGGAGTCGAAGGGCTCCCAAAATTCTGAAGACCAGGTTCAGTACTCATCTTGGTAGAATCACAAGTTTGAACGGTGGATGTGTGTGTACCACGTACAATGAATCTATGCCTTTTAGAAGGGAAGGACACAAAATCTGGTGGTAACTGTAACAATCGATGGGACCGGTGTGGTGGCTAGTCTGACTCCAAGATGACTTAAGACTCTAAAGATAAAAATATATCCTAAGGCCAACTAGTAAGCAAAGAGCACACCAAAAGTGAAACGACCAATATGCATGCAAATGGGATAAAGTGGCTGAGTGGCCTCCCTCCCTAAAGAAGGTATTTCTCATCCAAGAGGGACTTGAGACTCCCTGCTAAAGATCAGAGGTAACAAAATCAGTTATAGGGCCCTCGTGGGCTTAACAACTAGTCGGTTAGATCCCCTTGGAGAGGTAATCCTCCATAAAGGCTATGTGCTGTCCAACCCCTATTTGACCCAAGGTACTAACAAAATAACCCCTGCAAGTAACCTATGAGATACCTAAGTCAAGCAACTAATAAACCACTGTATAACGGATGCACAGGCGAGCAGTCGTAAGTCCAGATCACCATATGGGAAAGGTATCAAAGACCGAAACCTTGAAAGCACTGCCTCTCACGGAGGTATGGGAACTATCAATATCCCCAAATACAAATAAATCCACAAAAATATCTTTGATGCTAGGCGAGTATCTGGGGGATATCCCTTCAACTAACTTCACGTGACCTCATGATTAAATCCAGTGTGACTGGAGCCTCATGATCTTACCAATTATACAATGGACTTCTCAACTCCCTTTTTGAGACACATATGTTGATTTAATTGCCTTGGAGAAGTTTACTCACAAAGTCCTATTCCAAGGCACTAAATCCTAGGCTAGTTTGTGCACCCTAGAAAATAAAATAGTTACTAATACATTTTAAATTATAGCATTGATTTTATGGACATGATTACTCAAAAAGGTATATGGTGATGAAACCAATGGTGTTATGGCTCTGGAAGAAAGTAAATATGAAAATAATGAAAAGTCTAACTTTAACTTTTGATGAATGATATGATCCTAAAAATGATGCAATTTTCAAATTCAACTCTGCGATTCAGAATTAAAAATGCAATCTTTCACTATATATACTAAGCTAATCATAAAAACTCAAAAGACAAAAAACGCCAAGCAATGAAAAATTCCTACTTTTTTGTATTTTCAATATATCAAAACTGAAAATGCATGGATTGAAAAGTAAATTGATACATAGACCTACTGTGTATAAAAAATAGATAACTCAAGTAGGATATCAAGTAGTAAAGCAACCAACCCAATGTACAAGGACAATAAAAATGAAAAGATGAAGAGAAAAACTTCGCCCAAAAATTCAACCAAAAGAGGGTTTCCTATCATCCTATAGGTACTCAACAGGCACTACAGAGACCTAAGAAGGCTCAACAAGCATCAAATCCCACCCAACAAACACCAAACCAAACAAACAGGCAAGGTAAAAGCTGTACACGATTTTTTGAGAAAACAAAGTGTATATATGCTGCTTGCAGTGAGACAACCTGCATGTATATGCAACTGTCAAGCAAAAAGGCGCGTATATGCTTTGAAACAAGTCCATGCAAGAGAGAAAGGCTAAAAACTCAGACCTAGAGTGAACAGGAGCTGTCAAGCAATGATATGACAAGAACCACAATAGAAACCAGAGAAATCTAAGGATAAAAGTACTTCAAACCCTAAGAAAGAAGATTCTCCCCAGTGGAGTCGCTATTTCTGTTACGAAGAAAATATCTCTATGGCTAGGGTGAACCACAACAGACATGTATGACTGCAGAAATCAACTCAATTCCAACATATGCTATATAAAGTAATGTGCAAGAGACATAAGAAAGAGGCCTACCTCGTCCAAACGTTTGATGATGTCCACCGTTGAGCACTTCGACCCAAAGCTTTATACCTGGAACAAGTTCTCAAAAAACAAGCAGAGAAAACATATAGTGATGATATAACAAGTTAGCACATTAGATATCATAATCCACCAATATACAAAACAAACATGCCCAGGGATATTAACACATATATTTGGAAGATATCAATTGGATGGGAAATGAGTATTTCTATTAATAAATGATCAACATAAGTGAAACATTACATACTTATGTGTCAACACGATTCAGAACCAAGAAACTGAGTTCCTTTCAACTGGGCCTCCACCACTTCAATCCTCCACCAAAGGCAAGCTCATATAAGGGAGCCAAAGAGGTTTTCCATCAATAAGGGAAGATCTTGGGGGATAAACACTATGTTCATACTTAAAGGACAAAGGGATGCAGACTCAATAATGAAGTGATAATTTCTCCAGAGTAACTTTTCTCTCAAAGTTGAATTCTCTCTTCTTTTCCATAGCTTGGAATTGGATTCTTTATAGACTTCAAAATGTAACTGAAGGGTCGAGTTGGAACATTTCCAGTATATGGAAGGTCAAGGATCAGAGATATCTTGTTGTGACATATAAACTCGACATTTAATTTTGTTTTTCTGGCACAAATCCCGATGTACACAGGCTGTAGTGGAGTAGCGAGCGTATATGCTTGTTGCATAGCTTTCAAGGTGTGCGCAAGTGGAAAAATATTTATTTTTGTCTTTGGATTCATCAATCAGGGAAAGTAAGTCCACATAGGGAAATGGAATAAGGCCTTCTCTACAAGATTGCATAGGGTGAGGTAGCTCTCTAATAGCTACACCATGTCATCATGAGACTATCTAGTTTCCCACAAAAAACTTGGATATATTATGCATGACATATAGTACCCTGCGATAACATCTGTACCGCATCTCTTCAACATGTATCTAGGGCCGATGGTATCTCTCCAATGGCTACAACATGTCATCATGACATCCACAACCCCGCGATAACATCTGAAGCCATCACTTCCTCTGAAGAGAGACTACATCGAGCTTGTTCCTAAAGTACTCGAACTTCGTCCTTGACAACGACTTTGTCAGCATATCCACAACCTTCTCATCAATAGCCTCATATTGGAGCCTCATTGCTCCCTTTTGCACCATATTGGAGCCTGATTGATATCTTCTGTACCAAGTGTCACTTCCATGAGACACATACTCCAAGTCTGATACCACATGAGCTCACATCCAATGACTGTTGAACATTTGAATCTATACATCCTTGGATATCCATAGTGCAACATGACTTCACCCCATGCAACCAAGGTCCGTGGGTAGCTCTCAATAGCTACAACATGTCCCCAGGACATCCACTCCCTACGATGCATTAATACCTGATCATGTGAATCTATACATCCTCCAATATCCATAGTGAAACATGAATTCACCCCATGCAACCAAGGTCTGTGGGAAACTCTCAATAGATACAACATGTCCCTAGGACATCCACTCCCTAGGATGCATCAGTACATGACCATGTGAATCTATACATCCTCAGATATCCACAGTGCAACATGACTTCACCTCATACAACCAAGGTCCGTGGGTATCTCTCAATAGCTACAAAAAGTCCCCAGGACATCCACTTCATGCGATGCATCAATACCTAATCATGTGCACTCCTGTCTCAGTGCCAATCCTCAGATATCCATAGTGCAACATGACTTCAACCCATGCAACCAAGGTCTCAGTGCCAACCCTTTTTCATGCTGGATGAGAACACTCAGTGCCAACCCTTTTTGATGTTGGATGATTTCCACATGTCTTAGTGCCAACCTTTTTCAATGCTGGATGAGAAAACTCAGTGCCATCCCTTTTTCATGCTAGATGAGTTCCACTTGTCTCAATGCCAACCCTTTTTCATGTTGGATGAGTTCCACCTATCTTAATGACAACCCTTTTTGATGCTGGATGAGAACATTCAGTGGCATCCATTTTTCATGATGGATGAGTTCCACATGTCTCAGTGCCAACCCTTTTTCATGCTAGATGAGAACACTCCCTCGGAAGAGGGACCATGCCAATCTTGTCCCCGAAGTACTCAAACTTCATCCTCGACAACTTATTAGTAAACATGTCCACAATTTGATCCTCTGTAGTCACGAAACTAGAGCCTCACTGCTCCCTTCTGCACCATATCCTTGATACAATAATATTTGATCTTGATATGCTTCGACCTTTCATAGACCATGGGTTTATCTGACAACATCATGCAACTCTGGTTGTCACACCAAATGCAGGTTGCCTCCAATATGTGACCAAATAACCCAGACAACAACTTCTGAAGCCACACTACTTCTCTACTCTCTGCACATTCTGCCACATACTCAACTTCAACCATACTGAGCATCACACACGACTACTTCCTACATCCGACAGAGCCTCCTTCTCCTTACTATAGTGCCCAAATCCCTATGGAATTGATTGTCCAACTACCTCTCGAGCATTGAATATCAACTGGATATTCAATCTGTTGACTTCATCACTTTTCCTCCAGAACAAGTCTCATCATCCTCTTTTTGTAGGTATTACCTACAAGTCAAATTCAGTCCAATATTCAACAATTTTTGAAGCCACATTGCTTCACGACTTGTTGTACATGCTACCACATATTATGTCTTAGCCATACTGAGTGCTACACACAATTGCTTCACGTTTCTCCATGAAACCATACATGAGACTAGATTGAATCAATATGTTGAAGTACTCTTTCGATCAGGAATACTATCGACCCAATATGAATCCGAATATCTATATAACCCAAAATCATGGTCTGTCAAATACTTGAAACCATAATCCAATGTACCCTTAAGGTACCTCATCACATGTTTTGTTGTGACCAAATGAACCTACCTAGGATGCTCCAGATATTGAATCATGGTGTTCACAAAAAAACATATATCCAGTCTCGTGTTCATCAAGTTCATCAATGAACCCACCATCTCCTTGTATAAAGTAACATCAATGATTTCTGAAGTCGTATCCTACAAGAACTTCATATTTGATACCACAAGTGTAGCCATTTACTTACAATCCAACATCCCAAACCTCTTTAGGATTTCTACTATATACTTCCCTTGATTCAGAAAGATCTTATCCTGTCTCTACCATACCTCGAGACCCAAAAAATAATGCATCATCCTGAGATCTTTCATCTCTAACTCAACAACCAGTTTTTTTTTTTCTTACACTCTGAGATGCGATTTTCCACACTTTTTTAGAAATAGGTCATCCATATACAACAATAGTATTACCAGACCATCATTCACAACCTTAAAGTAAAGGTTAGGATCTGCACTTTTGTTTGTAAATCCTAAGCTTGTCAATTTTTTTTCGATCCTGCCATACCATGCTCTAGGTGCTTGCTTTAATCCATATACAACCTTCTTCAATCTACACACTGAGTGTTCCGCAGTTGTCACGTAGTTAAGATAGTGTTCTGTGAATACACCGACCATTCTTCTTGATCAGGTTGCCATCTGTGCCACATGATTAATTTCAGTCCTTCCGGATGTTGAAAGCCACACACTTTTAGTCTTATGTCCTTTAGAATACTATGCCAGGGCCATTCTCTATTGGTCAAATTACCATGACCAATCCTGAGATAATTTCATCCCGATGCTGAAACATTAACACTAAAGAATAACTTCCGAAATTACATAAAACCTCAACACTCCCTCTTAATGAGGAAGGTATTATATCCGACAAAAACTCTAACACTATTTCCATCCACACAAGCTCATGAGAATTGAATTTTGGACACACGAAATGATACATCTTCTATGAACACACATCCATCATATACTCGATGTCATACCACTGAACATGTTGATTTTCTAGTGTTAAATTAGACAAGCACAATTTTCCGCAAGTGGTAATTACTTCCAACGATATTACTATCAGACAATTGTCTTATGTTGATGGATAGTTGGTTGTCATTGATGTAAACTATTGGAGAGTGATATTGTAGATTGATGTCAACCCTTGAAGAAAGTCCTGTACTGAATTCTGGTAGCACAAAGGTTTGGGTAATGGAACCAAGGTCGTTTCATGTATAATGGTATGGGTTCTAATTTATTTTAAGGTAAGACTATTCTAGATGGATAGTACATGTCATTTAATTTCCGGTGGTATGTGTAATGTCACATAACTCCTCACTGTTAGAGAGTTATGTCCATGAGAAGTTGGAGAACCCAGGTTTGGGTAATGGACCCAAGTTTGTTTGATGGATAATGGTATGAGTTTTGATATATTTGAAGGCAAGACTATTCTATATGGATAATACATGTCATTCCATTTCCAGTGGTATGTGGAACATCACATAACTTCTCACGGTTAGAGAGTTATGGCCATGTGAAGTTGGAGAACCCTCATGAGTCATCTAGAAGCCCCAAAAGGTCAAAGTAGTCAAAGTGGCTTAATAGATTTTTAGAAGGTAAATAATAAAGTGAAGTAATGAGTGTACTATAATTCAAAGTGAATACAAAATAAATTATTTAACTAATAAAGTTAATGTAGAAATTACTAAGTTGACAAGTGGTTAGAAGTGGGTTAGCCCTAAAATAAGGAAAGTGGTTTAAGAAGGATAGAAGGTAACCCCTTAAGGTAAAGTGAAGTGATGAGTGTACTATAAGTCAAAGTGGATACAAAATAAATTATTTAAATAATACAATTAATGGATAAATTACTAATTGGCCAAGTGGTTAGAAGTTGGTTAACCCTAAAATAAGGAAAGTGGGTTAAGATGGTTAAAAGATAACCCCTTGAGGAAGCTACATGAAAGTATAAATAAGAGGCAAGGCTCTCTCATTTTATATCACACTTGAGCATATTGAATATCTACAGGTGACTAAGGTAACCAAAGGATATCTAAGCCAAATTTCAGAGAGAAGGTGAAGTAAAGAAGGCTGAAATTCAAGGGAGGATAAATTCTTTTGATGATGCTTTCTAAGGTTTTGTACAGGTTGGTGCATGGTTGATGCACTTGTTTATGGTACATGTTGATTACAGGTTGAGGTACAGGTTAGTGCATGGTTTATGCACTTGTTTATAGTACATGATGATTACAGGTTGATTGGTACAGGTTTACAATAGTATATCTCACAATGATAGTGTGACAGTGGTTCCATCATTCTACTTATACGCTAGGGAGGTTGGCGGTGGAAAGGATAGGTAGTTGTAGCCACCTTTAGGTTGTATCCGAAGAACATAAGGGGTTGTATCCTCCTTCTGGTTGTAGCCAGAGAATTGGGAGTTGGAGCTTCCCTCAGGTTGTAGCCTGAGAAACTAGGGGTGGGAGCCTCCTTCCAGTTGCAGCTGGAAAACAAAGGAAGTTGGTGCTTCCAATGAATGTAATTCTTCAAGAGATATACAAAAATTTATTTTGTGGTTTTCTCCCACTTTGGGTTTCCATGTAAAACACTGGTGTACTATGTATGTGTATGATTGTTAATTTGTTCATTAATTATTTACTCTGTAGTTATTGGATGATAATGCTACATTGATATAACACTTGGATTATATGATTAAAAATGATTAAATTCCTCTATTAATGATTCACCCCCCCTCTCAGTAATCCAACAATTGGTATCAGAGCGAGTTCCTTCAGGAAACATTTTAACCACTGGAAGGAGATCATGGATTATTCTGAGAATGGAGTACCAATGTTTAATGGTTATAATCGTTTTAAGTATGATATGTGGAGCATAAGGACGAAAGTATTTTTACAGGCACATGGAAATTATATTTGGCTATTAGTTGTTACAAGATATGATAGTTCAAAAAGGGAAAATACTGCAACCGATAAGGAATTGAGGAAGAATAACAAAATAGCAATGGATTTCATCTAGGAAGGATTATCTAATTTGGTAAGAGAAAATATTGGTAAATCTTCATCAGCAAAAGAACTTTGGGATAAGTTACATGACATATATTCTTCACTCATCACAGATTCAAAAAATGTCAAAGAAGATGTAGATACAAATCAAGAAGAATTATGTTCACCATGCCAAGCATATTTAGAAGATGAAGAGTACATAATAATAAGAGGTATGTTGTTTTGTTTTAATTGTGAAAAACGTGGACATCTTGAAATAGAATGCCATGAAGGAAATGAGACTGAAAAACTAATTGAAAAGGGAGAGAATTGATTAGTTATTTAGATGAACTAAGAGAAGAAAACAATTCACTCAAGAAAGAGTTGATGAAACAAAAGGAAAGTATTCACATTTTTGAAGAATCCCAACTGGTCCTCGAGAAATTAAGAACTCAACTAGAAGAAGCCAGAAAGATCGAAGAAAATCTTGAATATCAAAAGTAGTGTTTGGAAACCAACATAG
>ML838883.1:10457-22744 GCA_009831015.1 Picea engelmannii
TAATTAGGATGACTCCATCAACCACCTTTATCGCGACGTGCCCTTCAGGTCGCACCACGTGCGCCAAGGGTGCCACTCGCCTCTGGAATTTCGTTGTGAGACGTGCCCTTCAGGATGTACCACGTGCTCCAAGGGTGCCACTCGCCTCTGGAATTTCGTTGTGTGACGTGCCCTTCAGGATGCACCACGTGCTCCAAGGGTGCCACTCGCCTACTGAACTGATTGGTAGACCTCTATAACCCCTGGAGTCAATACTCCGCCAGGTGAACTAGTAGGAGACTAAGGGTTCTAAGGAATAAGGCCCCTGCCTTATTTCGTGCCCCTTAGAATCATCGTGAGCGACTGTCGTAGTCGGCCCTCATGGCATCGTGGGTCCTCTCGAACTAGGTAATCGTTAACATATAGTTCGAGCCACAGCGGGAGTGCTAGCAGGCGGTGGCAGGGCTGTTGTCCACCCCTCTCCCTCAACCTCTCTGCAATTGTGTGTGGCCCCTTTACTCCATATGTGAGTCAAGTCGGCAAGCTATCATCAACCTGCATCACCAATAATCATGTCAGAAATGTCAACATCAAATCATCAGTCAAATGAAACATCACAATAAACATATCAATCCAAAAGCACACTCCCTGACTCAGTTTGGAGTCCAAGGGGGGTTCTACTGATGCCTCTGCATCCTCAAGGTCAAAAACCCTGCACACTCAATCAAACTGAGTCAATAGCACCCGTCAAATCAAATAGTAACACATCATGTCATCTATCAATCACACCATAATCAAATATAATAGGTCTAATGTCAAAAAGGGTCCAGATCACTTGCGAGCAAGTGTCCTCAAATAATAATTGGTCTCAGTGCGCCAGAGCGGGATGTTACAAATTTCATATTCTGGTTTCTTTTACAGATTTTTTTCTCTCTTACCTTTAATTTCTATGATTCAGGTCATTAGAAATTTAGCCATTTAATTTCCACGATACATGTCATTAAAAATTTAGCCAAATATTGGAATGTTTACATATTCTGGTTTCTTTTACATATTCTTTTCACTCTTACCTTTAATTTCCATGATACAGGTCATTAGAAATTTAGCCAAATATCTGAATGTTTACATTCATATTTTTCATGGAAATCAAATGCGACGTAAAGAGCATACAATGGAATCCATAAATGATAATCTCTCATAATTGCGATTGAGTTTTTCATAGGTTGTTTTCTATATCCTGGCATTTCTTTTAATATTTTTTTGCTATGAATTTTGTTTTAACATCTTTTTTTGTTCTGAAGTGATCTTATTACGCACAGATGGAATCTTGTCAAGATGATGAGAAATGATTCGTAAATTCTTCATCTTTGCAATTACTAGTCAGATGGGGTGTTGCTGTGTATTCCTTGTTGTGAATGTGTACTTCATGTTTTCTTTTTGTCTGTGATATAGTGTTCATCATCACGATCATCAGTTTTCTGTTTGAACGAGATTGATGGAGAATATTTTGGGAATGCATGCGACTGGAAATTTAGCTGAATATTAGAATGTTTACTCTTGTATATGTATTGATTTATTTATACAAATTAAATGCAATATTCATCAATAAAATGTAATGATATTGATAGGTTATAATTTCACTAAGTTGTGACATTGAGTTTTGCATGTATTGTTTTCAATTTTCCAGGATTTTGTTCATGCCTTTCTTGCTATGCAGAACATTAAGTTGTGACATTGAGTTTTGCATGTGTTGTTTTCAATTTTCCAGGATTTTGTTCAATCCTTTCTTGCTATGCAGAACATTAAGTTGTGACATTGAGTTTTGCATGTGTTGTTTTCAATTTTCCAGGATTTTGTTCAAGCCTTTCTTGCTATGCAGAACATTTAGAGGTGGAACATTGCCAAGATGATGACAAATACCATGTCTATGGTCAGTTTTACTTATGTCCATGTGGTATGGTTTACGCTCATGTGTTCTCTATTCTCCATTTCAGCAATGTTGAGGGAGTATGGACTCTGATTCCTCTGATTTTTTTCCTTTTGTTGCAACCTTTAATTTCCAAGATATATGTGCCAAGAAATGTTGCAAAGTTTAATATGGAGATTTGTTGTTGTTTTGTTCAGTTTTATCTATGTCCATGTGGTATGGTTTACACTTACGTGTTCTGTATTCTCCATTTCAGCAATGTTGAGGGAGTATGGACTCTGATTCCTCTGATTTTTTTCCTTTAAAAAGTTGTTGCAACCTTTAATTTCCAAGATATATGTGCTAAGAAATGTAGCAGAATACTGCAATATTTAATCTGGAGATTTCCAAGATGCATGTGTTGGGAATTGTAGCAGAATATTAGAAAGTTTACTCTGCAGATATGTTGTTTTTTTGGTTTATGGAAATCAAATGTGATGGTCAGGAGATTGAGTTTCCCATTAGTTGTTTTTATTGCAAATAATTTGTTTGAACTATTTTATCTTTTAATCTAATTATATGTTTATATATGTCTATGTTTCTACTGTGTTTTCTGGTTTCTTTTTACATATTCTTTTCTTGCAATGTTATCCTATCCGTATGGAATATGTCTATGTTTGTGTGTACTTGTTATCAATGTGTCTTGTGTGAGAACATATACCTATGTGTTTGTGTAATCCTTATGTGTTTGTGTAATCTTTATTGATGTGACTTCTATGTGAACAACTTTAATGAGACTTTTTCCTCTAAATTTTTGGTATCATTTTTGCAGGTATGTGTTTGTGTAATCCTTATTGATGTCACTTCTATGTGAACAACTTTAATGAGACMTTTTTYTCTAAATKTTTTGTATCATTTTTGCAGGTTTGTTGCAACTTTTTGTTTTTCTGGAYGCATGTGACTTGAAATTTAARAGAATATTGAAATGCTTACTTTTTAGATTGGTTATTGCTTTKTTTATGAAAGTTAAATGTTATGTTATTTTTTCAGGATGCATGTGATTTGAAATTTAAGAGACTTTTGAGCTTACTTTTTAGATTGGTCGTTGCTTTGTTTATGAAAGTTAAGTGGAATGCCCATAAAAAACAATATTATAGCACTCGTGAATTGGACAAAGTTTGCATGAGTTGTTTTCTATTGTCAATGATTTGTTTGATTTTGAAATTTTTTTCCCATGAAAAATTTCTTTGAACTTGAGCTTCCTTTGATTGATTTGTCATTTAAATTTTTGAAAATATAAGTGAAAAAAATACTTCAAAGGATTTTTCCACCACTTTCAGTTGTTCACCAATAGCTCTCATAGTGATATAGGGAAATTGAATTAACCTTTTAATCTAATTAATGATCAAATTGGAATCTCCAAAGATTWAGATATCTATACCATATTTTTTTCAATGCACATCTTAAAAGAAATCTTAAGGCCACTAACCCATCATATTTATTGGTCTCTTCCCCTAAGCCAACTTTAAACATGACATTGTGGACACTCATATTTATGGGGTCCCTTGCTTGGTTCCCTTGAAAAAGATCAAGTTTGGGATTTGTAGATTACTAGATCCTTTATCTGTTTAGGTCTCTTTGATTGAAAAGCAATCTATAGGTTGAGAAGGAGATAGATATGATATTTGAGAAGCATTGAAAGATTAGAATGTATTTTTTCTAAAAATTTTGACAATTTTTTGTTAGAATGAAAATAATGAAATGTGGTGTGTACTCTCTTAAACTCTACTTTTTTAATTATGTTCGGTTGTTTTCCCCATCCCTCAATTTAACATGACTCATGTGAAAGCTATCCACATGAATTCCATAAATTTTCACTCTCACTTTAGAATCTCAACCTTCAATTTAACACGACTCATGTGAAAGCTATCCAAATGAATTTCATAAATTTTCACTCTCATTTTAGAATCCCAACCTTTAGCCATAAATATGTAGATACCTAGTTTGCTACTTCATCAAGATTGTATGGTATGTCTTTCTTATAAATTTGTATTGGTAGTGATATTTGAGGGATTCTCTCTTGTATGTGTGCTTTTAGTTAATGCCACGTTAGCCCCATGTTCCCACCTTAAGACATGGAGCCATTTATGTTGTTTACTTACGAGCATATTGATTGAGCCATGTTTTCACACACAATATTGATTGACCATTGTAATACCTAGGTTCGGAGCACGCACAAAGTCTTGGTGGTCCAGATTCATAAAAAATACTCATTGGCTGTTTTCGTCTAATAAAATCTCTCTTCTTTAGGAGGTACAAGGCATAATTCCTATTCCTAAATGTAAATTATAAATAGTCTTTGCTTGGGTAGTGGTATTTGAGGGATTCTCTCGTGTAAATGTAAATTATAAATGTTAAGTTCATTAAATGTTTGAAAGGTTTAAATTAATAAATATAATTAATAAATATATTTGAATAAAGATTTAAATTAATAAATATAACTAATAAAAATATTATATTTAAAAGGTTTAAATTAATAAATATAATTAATAAAATTATTATATTAAATATAAATTTTATATTAAATAGAATTTTTGGAAAATAAAAATATATTTTTAAATAATTTTATATTAAATTACAAATGTTAAGGTCAATGTTAAGGTCATTTGATGTTTGAAAGATTTAAATTAATAAATATAACTAATAAAAATATTATATTTGAAGAAATATTTAAATTAATAAATATAACTAAAAAAAATATTATATTTAAAAGGTTTAAATTAATAAATATAATTAATAAAAATATTATATTAAATACAAATTTTATATTAAACTTGGAAAATATAAATATATTTTTAAAATTATTTATTTTTGATTTTTGATTGGTGGGAATTGTTGATTAAACTAATTTCCCCTGCCTACTCGATGTGACCTTTTAAGAAAAAATAATAATAAAAAACATTAAAAAATAAAAAAAAATGGTTATAATTACACGTTTCTAGATGCATAATTGTTTAATGGCAATGGGTACTATTGTTTAATGGTTGAGTTGACTCAACTCGTATCATACACGTCCTATTTCAGTGGGTTCACCCTATTTGACAGTGGATTGCATTGAAAGCTATATTACTAATATCAATGGTTGACGTAATCCTAAGAAAAAACTTCTACTACACATTCATATCCATCACTCCGTCGCCAGGTTTGATTGACAAAGGATACGACAGGCTTGCTCTACGTGGCTTAATGTTTTACAGCTTTGAATGTTATGGACACAACTAGTTAGATTCGATTTCACACACCTAATGCCTACATATGCTTATTTTACTTTTCGACATTTGGATAAGGAGAGAGCATTTGTTCCGATGAAATTGAAAAACTACGAGGGCTGCCTCCCTCTTTTAAAAGGACTGTAACAGACTGCAAATGGCTGACTTCCTGTAAGGTTAACTATTTTTTTATAGGCGAGGGGAGATTGATTCCATCCATGGAGCAGGAAAATGCTAAAATTTCACTGAGAAGTAAGGAAAAGGCACAAGCTGAAGACACTCTGGAGACACTCGCCGCCGGTGACACCAGCAGTCCTCGACCTCAAGACGTCCAAATTCAGGTCAACAAGCTCAATTCTAGATTCTGATGGTCGGAGTTTGATCGCCTTGTTACCAGGTGAGTGGCTCACGCCCTCGCAGAGTTCGCCAAACACGGTAAGGCAGAGATTTCATGTTTTTTTTTTCTTTTTTCTTTTCTAAAGTTTTATTCCTTTAGAGATTGCTTGTGTCGTGTATGCACTTTGAACCTTTGCCATAACTATATTTGGAACTTGTCGTGTATGCAGTTTCTCTCCAGAAATTTCAAGTTAAGCAGTTCTTTTATTCCGCTGTACTATTAAAAGAATTTTGTGATATATATGTTAACTTAAATTTTTTACTCCTTTAGAGATTGCTTGTGTGGTGTATGCAGTTTGAACCTTTGTCCTAACTATATTTGGAAGTTTGAACCTTTGCAATAACAATATTTGGAACTTGTCGTGCATGCGGTTTGAACCTTAGTTTCTCTCGAAATTTCAAGTTAAGCAGTTCTTTTATTCCGCTGTACTATTAAAATATTTTTTTGATATATCGGTTAACAGAGTTTCAAAACCATTTCAAGTGAGTCACGACTTTCGTGACTGATTTATACCTCTCTATATCCCATTCAGTAAGAAGAGCTCTTTTCCTTTTTTATTGCTTTTCTGAAAATGACTTTATAATTTATATGATTTATAGTAAAATCAAGTAACTTGTTCAATACATTTGTTGAATTTATTTTCTTTACCTTCAATTTGACTTTCTTGTTTTTTTTTCTAAATTACTGTTATGCAATCTCAAAATTTCAAACAAAAACTATGTTACAGTCCGCCATCTCAAATTTTTTACCACAGCTTTATGCCCCTGGAGCATTATGTCCAGTTCAATACAGATATTTATTTTTCCTTGTTTATTGCCTTTCTGAAAATGACTATAATTTATATGATTTATAGTAAAATCAAGTAATTTGTTCAAGAAATTTGTTGAATTTATTTTCTTTACCTTAAATTTGATTTTCTTGTTTTTTTTCTCAATTACTATTACGCAATCTCAAAATTTCAAACAAAAACTTTGTTACAGTCAACCATCTCAAATTGTTTACCACAACTTTAAGCACCTGGACCATTATATCCGTTCAATACATATATTTATTTTTCAATACAATGGATTGGATGATAATATTATAATATCATTCCTCTTCGAATCCAAAGATATCATATTATATCAGTCACCGAGCTCCATGTTCACATGGTGTTTTCTGATATTTCGTGCATATTTCACTATACTTCAACACGCTATCACTATACTTCRAACATATTAAATAGAAACGCTATCACTATACTTCGAACATATTAAATAGAAAAGTAAACAAATTAAAYAGAAAAGTAAATATCTCAAAATACGTKACAATRTTTATTGGTAACATCACACACTACCACTTGGAAAAKGTAATCAGATAYTGCRTGGYSCGTGGACCATGGGAAAGGATAATGGGGTATTGCTAGGTGCGTGGACTRCTGCSCTAGTGAARATCCAGATTTTACCTCAACAGATTTTCACGATGGCCGAGGCTCGTTGTTTTAAAAATTTGTTTCAACTGGGCGAAGGTAGAACAACAGGTTTTGCAGCTGGAGAACGCTTTATAGCTGCCAACAAATTCATTGTCACTTGAAACTCTTATCCATCGACATTAGGACATTACAGGCTTTAAATTTCGTCTTCATATTGTCTTCAATCACGTTGCGAGGTGTCCAATGGAGGTGAGTTTTTTTTTTTTTAAGATGAAGACATTGCAAAATTTGGTGTTTTTCTTCATTCTTTCTAGGTCTTTGTTTGTTTTTCCAAATTCTCGTTTGTGATTACTTTCTAGTCCAGCGATTTGCTCAGAAATCCATTTAATTATGGATATCTTTATGTATAAAATTTTCGGCCACGTCTATGCTTTGGTAGTCAAATTGAAAATTTCGAGTCTAGGGACTAATTTTGTGAAAAAACCAGGTTTGCATTGCATTTTAGGTTATGGTAGAATATTCTTCAGAATTGTGAATTATCAGATTTTTGTTTGTTTGCTAATAGCAGAGCAGGTTGAGTTTTCATGCTGCTTATTCTAATTTCTAGTTATTTAAAATTTTTGTTTTCTAATAGCAGCGCAGATTTGCATTTTAAGTTATGGTAGATCATTCTTCTTAGCATAGGTTTGCATTTTAGGTTATGATAGATCATTCTTGTTTGGGTAGGTTTGCATTTTAGGTTAATGGTAGATCATTCTTGTTTTCGCAGGTTCTAATTTTGAGTCTTGAGACTAATTTTGTGAAAAATTGACTCTAGGGATGAAATTTTGTGAAAAATTTCTCAATGAAAGATGAACTATGTAGTAATTGTTTTGTGAAAAATGGAAAATTGAGTCTAGTGATGAAATTTTGTGAAAATTTGAGTTTAGGGATGAAATTTTGTAAAACATTTCTCAATGAAAGATGAAATATGCACTAATTATTTTACTATGCAGATAAACAGAACAGATTTTACAGTGAAAACACAATATTGACACAAGCATTTATTTTGCAAAGAAACAAAACGGATTTTTCTCTGGACTTCGAATCATAAGTGAAATAAGGAGAATTTTGCAAGGAAAATATAATTACCTGAACTGTCCTGAATTTATACAATTGAAGAGTAGAGAGATATGGAATGTAGTACTGAATTATTGTTTCTCCACTACTATTCCACATAATTGGCACACCAGTCCCCTAGACACCGAGTTCTCGTCATAGATGTACCAGAGGTCTCCCGGGATAAAATATCCCATAGATTCTGCATCTGATTCTTGCCAATAATCATTCTGAACAATGACCCTAATGCATTTCTACAAGTTCAGAAAATGTTTCATCAGATTATACTTTAAAGCTTTTTCTAAATTTAGTGAAATATGTTCCACAAAAAGTACTGAAGGCTTAATTCTCTTCAGTAGTCGATGCAGAATAAGCAAGAGCAGAGGAAATTAATGGAGGTGGCTTTCAATCCTTGCTTATCAGCTATGTTCCGCATCCTTAGTTGTTTATCAACTATCCCTATGTTGAGGCAAGCTGTATATGAGTCACTACTAGTTTTCTAGCCTGACCACTATAGGTTTTGTAGCTAATCACTTACTAAACCGCCATAAATGCTGTTCAATAGTGGATGGAATTCTCATAGTTTACAAGTGGAAGTTATACTGTCTACCCAACACCTACTGCACCACTAGAAAACAAACAAAAGAACAAAAAGACAAGGCAACAGACTTTGAGTGGACTGTAGCACATGCTTTTCCATAAAGAAACGAGAAAAGCAAAAAAAGACAAGGCAACAGATATAACATGCTTTTCCTTTACAGAGAAGAAAAAAAGCAGAAAAAGAGAAATTTCCTTTACATAAAAGAAGAAAAGAAGAAAAAGAGAAATTTCCTTTACAGAAAAAGAAGAAAACTGAAAAGAAGAAAAAGAGAAATTTCCTTACAAAAAAGAAGAAAAGTAGAAAAAGAAAAAAGCAATGGATAATGAGTGGAGAAGAAAAGCAGAAAAAGAGAAAAACAACTGATAATGAGTGGAGTAGTGTATGTAGCGTGTGATACAAGCCTCAATGCCATGGGTACGATATTGAGAGTATAAGAGAAATTTCCTTTACATAAAAGAAGAAAAGAAGAAAAAGAGAAATTTCCTTTAGAGAAAAGAATAAAAGCAGAAAAAGAGAAAAGCAACGGATAATGAGTGGAGTATTGTATGTAGCATGTGATACAAGCCTCAATGCCATGGGTATGATATTGAGAGTATATATAAGTTCTAGCAGTAAGGAGATTGCACCTGCTTGGATGTAGTAGTTCACTGATTTTACGAATTTATCCTGTCTCAAGTTTGAACGTGTGGTGCATTTTTTTTTCAATTCTGAAGAAGCGGAGCCATACGTAATTTGTGTTATTTTATATTTTTGATTCCGAGTAGCCCCTTTTGTTGAATGTCTATTCCCTTTTAATGTTGTTCTAATTATATAATTTTTTAAGGTTCAGTGGTGAGGTAACGATAGATTTTCTTACTTCCTTTTGCAAATTATTTTCTCTTTCATTTAATTTTTGGGACGAATGTGATTAGAAATTTAGCATATCTGGAAACGCTTATATTCAAAAAATTGTTGTTCATTTGTTTCTAGAATTAAATTTAGGAAGGCATTTTGTTGATTTTAGTTTCAGTCAAGAGATTGTATGATGCAATCCACTAGCAACAAATCAGGAGATTGTATGTTGCGTAGGTTAATTTTTATTTCTTTGAATGCCTATTCTGGTTTCTTCTAGTTATATTTCTATATTCATGTGTACAGTTAGTGATTGACTTTTTCTCTATTGAATACTATTAATAGAGATTGTTTTCAATAACCATACCATTTCTTTTTAAAAATTTGTTTCTCTGTTTTGATTATTTGAATGCATTCGATTAGAAATTTACAAGAATATTGGAATGTGGAATGGTTATCTTTAAAGCTATTTTTAATGTATTCATGAAAATAATATTGGCATGTGGAATGGCTATCTTTAAAGCTATTTTTAATGTATTCATGAAAATTGATTGCTATTCTCAAGTTTCTTCATCCTAACTGTATTGAAAGATCATCTCATGCATTTTCTTCTTCATCCTAATTTTTGTTATAGTTGTTTCTTTATTCCTCGTGGTTTTTATGTTAAATATGTGTGAACTTGTTATCTTTTTGAGTAATTTGAATGAAGACTATTAATTTCATATTATGGTTTCTTTTACATATTCTTTTCTCTCTTACCTTTAATTTCTATGATACAGGTCATTAGAAATTTACCCATTTAATTTCCACGATACATGTCATTAAAAATTTAGCCAAATACTGGAATGTTTACATATTCTGGTTTCTTTTACATATTTTTTTCTCTCTTATAAATTTGGCCAAATATCTGAATGTTTACATTTAGATTTTTCATGGAAATCAAATGCGACGTGAAGAGCAACAGTGGAATCCATAAAGGATAATCTCTGATAATTGCGATTGAGTTTTGCATAGGTTGTTTTCTATATCCTTGCATTTCTTTTAATATTTTTTTGCTATGAATTTTGTTTTAACATCTTTTTTTGTTCTGAAGAGATCTTATTACGCATAGATGGAATCTTTCCAAGATGAAGAGAAATGCTTCGTAAATTCTTCATCTTTGCAATTACTAGTTAGATGGAGTGTTGTTGTGTATTCCTTGTTGTGAATGTCTACGTCATGTTTTCTTTATGTCTGTGATATAGTGTTCATCATCACGATCATCAGTTCTATGTTTGAATGTGATTGATGGAGAATATTTTGGGAATGCATGCGATCGGAAATTTAGCTCGATATTAGAATGTTTACTCTTGTATATGTCTTGATTTATTTATACAAATTAAATGCAATATTCATTAATAAAATATAATGATATTGATAGGTGATAATTTCACTAAGTTGTGACATTGAGTTTTGCATGTATTGTTTTCAATTTTCCAGGATTTTGTTCAAGCCTTTCTTGCTATGTAGAACTTTAAGTTGTGACATTGAGTTTTGCATGTGTTGTTTTCAATTTTACAGGATTTTGTTAAAACCTTTCATGCTATGAAACACTTTTAGAGGTGGAACATTGCCAAGATGATGACAAATACCATGTCTATGCTTAGTTTTATTTATGTCCATGTGGTATGGTTTACGCTCACGTGTTCTCTATTCTCCATCTCAGCAATGTTGAGGGAGTATGGACTCTGATTCCTCTAATTTTTTTCCTTTTGTTGCAACCTTTAATTTCCAAGATATATGTGCCAATAAATGTTGCAAAGTTTAATATGGAGATTTGTTGTTGTTTTGTTCAGTTTTATCTATGTCCATGTGGTATGGTTTGCACTCACGTGTTCTCTATTCTCCATTTCAGCAATGTTGAGGGATTATGGACTCTCATTCGTCTAATTTTTTTCCTTTAAAAAGTTGTTGCAACCTTTAATTTCCAAAATATATGTGCTAAGAAATGTAGCAGAATATTGCAAAGTTTAATCTGGAGATTTCTACGATGCATGTGTTGGGAATTGTAGCAGAATATTAGAAAGTTTACTCTGGAGAAATGTTGTTTTTTTGTTTATGGAAATCAAATGTGATGGTTAGGAGATTGATTTTCTCATTAGTTGTTTTTATTGAAAATAATTTGTTTGAACTATTTTATCTTTTATTCTAATTATATGTCTATATATGTCTATGTTTCTACTGTGTTTTCTGGTTTCTTTTTACATATTCTTTTCTTGCAATGTTATCCTATCCATATGGAATATGTCTATGTTTGTGTGTACTTGTTATCAATGTGTCTTGTGTGAGAACATATACCTATGTGTTTGTGTAATCCTTATGTGTTTGTGTAATCTTTAGTGATGTGACTTCTGTGTGAACAACTTTAATGAGACCTCTTCCTCTAAATTTTTGGTATCATTTTTGCAGCTATGTGTTTGTGTAATCCTTATTGATGTCACTTCTATGTGAACAACTTTAATCAGACCTTTTTCTCTAAATTTTCGGTATCATTTTTGCAGGTTTGTTGCAACTTTTTGTTTTTCTGGATGCATGTGACTTGAAATTTAAGAGAATATTGAAATCCTTACTTTTTAGATTGGTTATTGCTCTGTTTATGAAAGTTAAATGTTATTTTATTTTTTCAGGATGCATGTGATTTGAAATTTAAGAGACTTTTGAGCTTACTTTTTAGATTGGTTGTTGCTTTGTTTATGAAAGTTAAGTGGAATGCCCATCAAAAACAATATTATAGCACTAGTGAATTGGACAAAGTT
>ML838883.1:27986-43093 GCA_009831015.1 Picea engelmannii
TGTTCACATGGTGTTTTCTGATATTTCGTGCATATTTCACTATACTTCAACACGCTATCACTATACTTCAAACATATTAAATAGAAACGCTATCACTATACTTTAAACAAATTAAATAGAAAAGTAAATATCTCAAAATACGTGATAATGTTTATTGGTAACATCACACACTACCACTTGGAAAAGGTAATCAGATATTGCGTGGCCCGTGGACCATGGGAAAGGATAATAGGGTATTGCTAGGTGCATGGACTGCTGCAATAGTGAAAATCCAGATTTTACCTCAACAGATTTTCACGATGGCTGAGGCTCGTTGTTTTAAAAATATGTTTCAACTGCGCGAAGGTAGAACAACACGTTTTGCAGCTGGAGAATGCTTTATAGCTGCCAATAAATTCATTGTCACTTGAAACCCTTATCCATTGACATTAGGACATTACAGGCTTTAAATTTGGTCTTCATATTGTCTTCAATCACGTTGCGAGGTGTCCAATGGATGTGAGTTTTTTTTTTTTTCTAGATGAAGACATTGCAAAATTTGGTGTTTTTCTGCATTCTTTCCAAGTCTTTGTTTGTTTTTTCAAATTTTCATTTGTGATTCCTTTCTAGTCCAGCGATTTGCTCAGAAATCCATGTAATTATGGATATCTTTATGTATAAAATTTTCGGCCTCGTCTATGATTTGGTAGTCAAATTGAAAATTTCGAGTCTAGGGACTAATTTTGTGAAAAAACTAGGTTTGCATTGCATTTTAGGTTATGGTAGAATATTCTTGAGAATTGTGAATTATCAAATTTTTGTTTGTTTGCTAATAGAAGAGCAGGTTCAGTTTTCATGCTACTTATTCTAATTTCTAGTTATTTAAAATTTTTGTTTTCTAATAGCAGCGCAGGTTTGCATTTTAAGTTATGGTAGATCATTCTTGTTAGCGTAGGTTTGCATTTTAGATTATGGTAGATCATTCTTGTTTGGGTAGGTTTGCATTTTAGGTTAATGGTAGATCATTCTTGTTTGCGTAGGTTCTAATTTTGAGTCTTGAGACTAATTTTGTAAAAAATTGAGTCTAGGGATGAAATTTTGTGAAAAATTTCTCCATGAAAGATGAAATATGTACTAATTGTTTTGTGAAAAATGGAAAATTGAGTCTAGGGAAGAAATTTTGTGAAAAATTGAGTTTAGGGATGAAATTTTGTAAAACATTTCTCAATGAAAAATGAAATATGCACTAATTATTTTATTATGCAGATAAACAGAACAGATTTTACAGTGAAAACACAATATTGACACAAGCAATTATTTTGCAAAGAAACAGAACAAATTTTTCCCTGGACTTCGAATCATAAGTGAAATAAGGAGAATTTTGGAAGGAAAATATAATTACCTAAACTATCCTAAATTTATACAATTGAAGAGTAGAGAGATATGGAATGTAGTTCTGAATTATTGTTTCTCCGCTACTATTCCACATAATTGGCACACCAGTCCCCTAGACACCGAGTTCTCGTCATAGATGTCCCAGAGGTCTCCCTGGGTAAAATATCCCATAGATTCTGCATCTGATTCTTGCCAATAATTATTCCGATCCATGACCCTAATGCATGTCTACAAGTTCATAAAACGTTTCATCAGATTATACTTTAAATCTGTTTCTAAATTTAGTGAAATCTATTCCACAAAAAGTATTGAAGGCTTAATTCTCTTCAGTAGTGCAAAATAAGGAGGAGCAGAGGAAATTAATGGAGGTGGCTTTCAATCCTTGCTTATCAGCTATGTTCCACATCCCTAGCTATTTATCAACTATCCTTATGTTGAGGCAAGTTGTATATGAGTCAATACTTGTTTTGTAGTATGACCACTATAGGTTTTGTAGCTAATCACTTACTAAACCACCATAAATGCTCTTCAATAGTGGATGGAATTCTCATAGTTTACAACTGGAAGCTATACTGTCTAGCTAGCACCTGCTGCACCACTAGAAAACAGACAAAAGAACAAAAATACAAGGCAATAGACTTTGAGTGGACTGTAGCGCATGCTTTTCCATTAAAGAAATGAATATAACATGCTTTTCCTTTACAAAAAAGAAAAAAAGCAGAAAAAGAGAAGTTTCCTTTACAGAAAAAAAGAAAAGCAGAAAATGAGAAATTTCCTTTACAGAAAAAGAAGAAAAGCCAAAAGAAGAAAAAGAGAAATTTCCTTACAGAAAAGAAAAGCAGAAAAAGAGAAAAGAAACGGATAATGAGTGGAGAAGAAAAGAAGAAAAATAGAAAAGCAACTGATAATGAGTGGAGTAGTGTATGTAGCGTGTGATACAAGCCTCAATGCCATGGGTACAATATTGAGAGTATAAGAGAAATTTCCTTTACATAAAAGAAGAAAAGCAGAAAAAGAGAAATTTCCTTTAGAGAAAAGAATAAAAGCAGAAAAAGAGAAAAGCAACGGATAATGAGTGGAGTAGTGTATGTAGCATGTGATACAAGCCTCAATGCCATGGGTACGATATTGAGAGTATATATAAGTTCTAGCAGTAAGGATATTGCACCTGCTTGGATGTAGAAGTTTACTGATTTTACGAATTTATCCTGTCTCAAGTTTGAACCTGTGGTGCATTTCTTTTTTCAATTCTGAAGAAGCGAAGCCATACGTAATTTGTGTTATTTTATATTTGTGATTCCGAATAGCCCCTTTTGTTGAATGTCTGTTCCCTTTTAATGTTGTTCTAATTATATAATTTTTTAAGGTTCAGTGGTGAGGTAACGATAGATTTTCTTACTTCCTTTTGCAAATTATTTTCTCTTTCATTTAATTTTTGGGACTAATGTGATTAGAAATTTAGCAGATCTGGAAACGCTTTTATTCAAAAAATTGTTGTTCATTTGTTTCTGGAATTAAATTTAGGAAGGTATTTTGTTGATTTTAGTTTCAGTCAGGAGATTGTATGATGCAATCCACTGGCAACAAATCAGGAGATTGTATGTTGCGTAGGTTAGTTTTTATTTCTCTGAATGCCTATTCTAGTTTCTTCTAGTTATATTTCTATATTCATGCGTATGGTTAGTGATTGACTTTTTCTCTATTGAATACTATTAATAGAGATTGTTTTCAATAACCATACCATTTCTTTGTAAGATTTATTTTCTCTGTTTTGATTATTTGAATGCATTCCATTAGAAATTTACAAGAATATTGGAATTGGGAATGGTTATCTTTAAATCTATTTTTAATGTATTCATGAAAATAATATTGGCATGTGGAATGGTTATCTTTAAAGCTATTTTTAATGTATTCATGAAAATTGATTGCTATTCTCAAGTTTCTTCATCTTAAATGTATTGAAAGATCATCTCATGCGTTTTCTTCTTCATCCTAATTTTTGTTATAGTTGTTTCGTTATTCCTGGTGGTTGAGTTTGAGTTTTTTTACTGTATTTTCTGTTAAATACGTGTCAACTTGTTATATGTTTGAGTAATGTTAATGAAGACTATTAATTTCATGTTCTGGTTTCTTTTACATATTCTTTTCTCTCTTACCTTTAATTTCCATGATACAGATCATTAGAAATTTATCCATTTAATTTCCATGATACAAGTCATTAAAAATTTAGCCAAGAATTATAATATCAAATGAATTGGATGATAATATTATAATATCATTCCTCTTCGAATCCAAAGATATCATATTATATCAGTCACCGAGCTCCATTTTCACATGGTGTTTTCTGATATTTCGTGCATATTTCACTATACTTCAACACGCTATCACTATACTTCAAACATATTAAATAGAAACGCTATCACTATACTTCAAACATATTAAATAGAAAAGTAAATATCTCAAAATATGTGACAATATTTATTGGTAACATCACACACTACCACTTGGAAAAGGTAATCAGATATTGCATGGCGCGTGGACCATGGGAAAGGATAATGGGGTATTGCTAGGTGCGTGGAATACTGCCCTAGTGAAAATCCAGATTTTACCTCAACAGATTTTCACGATGGCCGAGGATCGTTGTTTTAAAAATTTGTTTCAACTGGGCGAAGGTAGAACGACAGGTTTTGCAGCTGGAGAACGCTTTATAGCTACCAACAAATTCATTGTCACTTGAAACCCTTATCCATCGACATTAGGACATTACAGGCTTTAAATTTGGTCTTCATATTGTCTTCAATCACGTTGCGAGGTGTCCAATGGAGGTGAGTTTTTTTTCCTAGATGAAGACATTGCAAAATTTGGTGTTTTTCTGCATTCTTTTCATGTCTGTTTTTGTTTTTTCAAATTTTCATTTGTGATTCCTTTCTAGTCCAGCGATTTGCTCTGAAATCCATGTAATTATGGATATCTTTATGTATAAAAGTTTCATATTTGAATCTCTATCCGCCCCATCTATGCTTTGGTTGTCAAATTGAAAATTTTGAGTCTAGGGACTAATTTTGTGAAAAAACCAGGTTTGCATTGCATTTTAGGTTATGGTAGATTATTCTTCAGAATTGTGAATTATCAAATTTTTGTTTGTTTGCTAATAGCAGAGCAGGTTCAGCTTTCATTTTGCTTATTCTAATTTCTAGTTATTTAAAATTTTTGTTTTCTAATAGCAGCGCAGGTTTGCATTTTAAGTTATGGTAGATCATTATTCTTAGCGTAGGTTTGCATTTTAGGTTATGGTAGATCATTCTTGTTTGCGTAGGTTTTCATTTTAGGTTAATTTGATTATTCTTCAGAATTGTGAATTATCAAATTTTTGTTTGTCTGCTAATAGCAGAGCAGGTTCAGCTTTCATGCTGCTTATTCTAATTTCTAGTTATTTAAAATTTTTGTTTTCTAATAGCAGCGCGGGTTTGCATTTTAAGTTATGGTAGATCATTCTTGTTAGCGTAGGTTTGCATTCCAGGTTATGGTAGATCATTCTTGTTTGGGTAGGTTTTCACTTTAGGTTAATGGTAGATCATTCTTGTTTGCGCACGTTCGAATTTTGAGTCTTGAGACTATTTTTGTGAAAAATTGAGTCTAGGGATGAAATTTTGTGAAAAATTTCTCCATGAAAGATGAAATATGCACTAATTGTTTCGTGAAATATGGAAAATTGAGTCTAGGGATGAAATGTTGTGAAATATTGAGTTTAGGGATGAAATTTTGTAAAACATTTCTCAATGAAAGATGAAATATGCACTAATTATTTTATTATGAAGATAAACAGAACAAATTTTACAGTGAAAACACAATATTGACACAAGCATTTATTTTGCAAAGAAACAGAACAGATTTTGGTCTTGACTTCGAATCATAAGTGAAATAAGGAGAATTTTGCAGGGAAAATATAATTACCTGAACTGTCCCGAATTTATACAATTGAAGAGTAGAGAGATATGGAATGTAGTTCTGAATTATTATTTCTCCACTACTATTCCACAGAATTGGCACACCAGTCCCCTAGACACCGAGTTCTCGTCATAGATGTCCCAGAGGTCTCCCTGGATAAAATATCCCACAGATTCTGCATCTGATTCTTGCCAATAATCATTCCTATCCATGACCCTAATGCATGTCTACAAGTTCAGAAAACATTTCATCAGATTATACTTTAAATCTGTTTCTAAATTTTGTGAAATCTGTTCCACAAAAAGTACTGAAGGCTTAATTCTCTTCAGTAGTCGATGCAGAATAAGAAGGAGAAGAGGAAATTAATGGAGGTGGCTTTCAATCCTTTCTTATCATCTTTGTTCCGCATCCCTAGCTGTTTATCAACTATCCCTATGTTGAGGCAAGTTGTATATGAGTCACTACTGGTTTTGTAGCGTGACCACTATAGGTTTTGTAGCTAATCACTTACTAAACCGCTAGAAATGCTCTTCAATAGTGGATGGAATTCTCATAGTTTACAAGTGGAAGTTATACTGTCTACCCAACACCTGCTGCACCACTAGAAAATAGACAAAAGCACAAAAAGACAAGGCAACAGACTTTGAGTGGACTGAAGCGCATGCTTTTCCATTAAAGAAACAAGAAAAGCAGAAAAAGACAAGGCAACCGATATAACATGCTTTTCCTTTACAGAAAAGAAGAAAAGCAGAAAAAGAGAAATTTCCTTTACAGAAAAGAAGAAAAGAAGAAAAAGAGAAATTTCCTTTACAGAAAAAGAAGAAAAGCAAATTTCCTTACAAAAAAGCAGAAAAGCAGAAAAAGAGAAAAGCAACGGATAATGAGTGGAGAAGAAAAGCAGAAAAAGAGAAAAGCAATGGATAATGAGTGGAGTAGTGTATGTAGCGTGTGATACAAGCCTCAATGCCATGGGTACAATATTGAGAGTATAAGAGAAATTTCCTTTACATAAAAGAAGAAAAGAAGAAAAAGAGAAATTTTCTTTAGAGAAAGGAATAAAAGAATAAAAAGAGAAAAGCAACGGATAATGAGTGGAGTAGTGTATGTAGCGTGTGATACAAGACTCCATGCCATGGGTATGATATTGAGAGTATATATAAGTTCTATCAGTAAGGAGATTGTTCCTGCTTGGATGTTGAAGTTCACTGATTTTCTGAATTTATCCTGTCTGAAGTTTGAACGTGTGGTGCATTTCTTTTTTCAATTCTGAATAAGCAAAACCATACGTAATTTGTGTTATTTTATATTTGTGATTCCGAGTAGCCCCATTTGTTGAATGTCTATTCCCTTTTAATGTTGTTGTAATTATATAATTTTTTAAGGTTCAGTGGTGAGGTTACAATAGTTTTTCTTACTTCCTTTTGCAAATTATTTTCTCTTTCATTTAATTTTTGGGACAAATGTGATTAGAAATTTAGCAGATATGGAAACGCTTATATTCAAAAAGTTGTTGTTCATTTGTTTCTGGAATTAAATTTAGGAAGGTATTTTGTTGATTTTAGATGATGCAATGCACTGGCAACAAATCAGGAGATTGTATGTTGCGTAGGTTAATTTTTATTTCTCTGAATGCCTATTCTAGTTTCTTCTAGTTGTATTTCTATATTCATGTGTATAGTTAGTGATTAACTTTTTCTGTGTTGAATACTATTAATAGAGATTGTTTTCAATAACCATACCATTTCTTTGTAAGATTTATTTTCTCTGTTTTGATTATTTGAATCCATTCCATTAGAAATTTACAAGAATATTGGAATGTGGAATGGTTATCTTTAAAGCTATTTTTAATGTATTCATTAAAATTGATTGCTATTCTCAAGTTTCTTCATCTTAACTATCTTGAAACATCATCTCATGTGTTTTCTTTTTCATCCTAATTTTTGTTATAGTTGTTTCGTTATTCCAGGTGGTTGAGTTTGAGTTTTTTCACTGTATTTTCTGTTAAATACGTGTCAACTTGTTATCTGTTTGAGTAATGTTAATGAAGACTATTAATTTCATATTATGGTTTCTTTTACATATTCTTTTCTCTCTTACCTTTAATTTCCATGAAACGGTTCATTAGAAATTTAGCCATTTAATTTCCATGATATTGGAATGTTTACATATTCTGGTTTCTTTTACATATTCTTTTCTCTCTTACCTTTACTTTCCATGATACAGGTCATTAGAAATTTAGCCAAATATATGAATGTTTACATTCATATTTTTCATGGAAATCAAATGCGACGTGAAGAGCATACAGTGGAATCCATAAATGATAATCTCTGATAATTGAGATTGAGTTTTGCGTAGGTTGTTTTCTGTATCCTGGCATTTCTTTTAATATTTTTTTGCTATGAATTTTGTTTTAACATCTTTTTTCTTATGTACAGATCTTATTACGCATAGATGGAATCTTGCCAAGATGATGAGAAATGCTTCATAAATTCTTCATCTTTGCAATTACTAGTAAGATGGGGTGTTGCTCTGTATTCCTTGTTTTGAATGTCTACGTCATGTTTTCTTTATGTCTGTGATATAGTGTTCATCATCACTATCATCAGTTTTCTGTTTGAACAAGATTGATGGAGAATATTTTGGGAATGCATGAGATTGGAAATTTAGCTGGATATTAGAATGTTTACTCTTGTATATGTATTGATTTATTTATAAAAATTAAATGCAATATTCATCAATTAAATATAATGATATTGATAGGTGATAATTTCACTAAGTTGTGACATTGAGTTTTGCATGTATTGTTTTCAATTTTCCAGGATTTTGTTCAAGCCTTTCTTGCTATGCAGAACTTTAAGTTGTGACATTGAGTTTTGCATGTGTTGTTTTCAAATTTCCAGAATTTTGTTCAAGCCTTTCTTGCTATGCAGATCTTTTAGATGTGGAACATTGCCAAGATGATGACAAATACCATTTCTATCCTCAGTTTTATTTATGTCCATGTGGTATGGTTTACGCTCACGTGGTCTCTATTCTCCATTTCAGCAATGTTGAGGAAGTATGGACTCTGATTCCTCTAACTCTTTTTTTTTTGTTGCAACCTTTAATTTCCAAGATATATGTGCCAAGAAATGTTGCAAAGTTTAATATGGAGATTTGTTGTTGTTTTGTTCAGTTTTATCTATGTCCATGTGTTCTCTATTCTCCATTTCAGCAATGTTGAGGGAGTATGGACTCTGATTCCTCTAATTTTTTTCCTTTAAAAAGTTGTTGCAACCTTTAATTTCCAAGATATATGTGCTAAGAAATGTAGCAGAATATTGCAAAGTTTAATCTGGAGATTTCCAAGATGCATGTGTTGGGAATTGTAGCAGAATATTAGAAAGTTTACTCCGGAGATATGTTGTTTTTATGTTTATGGAAATCAAATGTGATGGTCACGAGATTGAGTTTCCCATTAGTTGTTTTTATTGCAAATAATGTGTTTGAACTATTTTATCTTTTCTTCTAACTATATGTCTATGTATGTCATTAGATGTTTGAAAGGTCATTGGATGTTTGAAAGGTTTAAATTAATGAATATAACTAATAAAAATATTATATTTGAAGAAATATTTAAATTAATAAATATAACTAATAAAAGTATTATATTTAAAAGGTTTAAATTAATAAATATAATTAATAAAAATATTATATTAAATATAAATTTTATATTAAACAAAATTTTTGGAAAATAAAAATATATTTTTAAAATTATTTATTTTTTATTTTTGATTGATGGGAATTGTTGATTAAACTAATTTCCCCTGCCTACTCGATGTGACCTTTTAAGAAAAAAAATTAATAAAAAACATTAAAAAATAAAAAAATGGTTATAATTACACGTCTCTCTAGATGCGTAATTGTTTAATGGCAATGGGTACTACTGTTTAATGGTTGAGTTGACTCAACTCGTATCATACACGTCCTATTTTAGTGGCTTCACCTTATTTGATAGTGGATTGCATTGAAAGCTATATTACTAATACCAATGGCTGACGTAAACCTAAGAAAAAACTTGTACTGCACATTCATATTCATCACTCTGTCATCACCAGGTTTGATTGACAAAGGATACGACAGGTTTGCTCTAGGTGGCTTAATGTTTTACAACTTTGAATGTTATGGACACAACTAGTTAGATTCGATTTCATTCTTGTTTCATTTGTTAATCAACAACTTGGTGCACACCTAATGCCTACAAATGCTTATTTTACTTTTCGACATTTGGATAAGGAGAGAGCATTTGTTCCGATGAAATTGAAAAACTACGAGGGCTGCCTCCCTCTTTTAAAAGGACTGTAACAGAGTGCAAATGGCTGACTTCCTGTAAGGTTGAATGTTTTTTTATAGGCGAGGGGGGATTGATTCCATCCATGGAGCATGCAAATGCTAAAATTTCATTGAGAAGTAAGGAAAAGGCACAAGCTGAAACTGGCAGAAAATTCGCTGGAGACACTCGTCGGTGACACCAGCAGTCCTCGACCTCAAGACATCCAAATTCATATCAACAAGCTCAATTATAGATTCTTATGGTCGGAGGTTGATCACCTTGTTACCAAGCGAGTGGCTCACGCCCTCGCAGAGTTCGCCAAACATGGTAAGGCAGAGATTTCATGTTTTTTTTTTCTTTTTTCTTTTCTAAAGTTTTATTCCTTTAGAGATTTCTTGTGTCGTGTATGCAGTTTGAACCTTTGCCATAATTATATTTGGAACTTGTCGTGTATGCGGTTTGAACCTTTGCCGTATCTATGTCTGGAACTTAGTTTCTCTCCAGAAATTTCAAGTTAAGCAGTTCTTTTATTCCAGTGTACTATTAAAATAATTTTTTGATATATATGTTAACTTAAAGTTTTTACTCCTTTAGAGATTGTTTTTGTCATGTATGCAGTTTGAACCATTGTCGTAACTATATTTGGAAGTTTGAACCTTTGCCGTAACTATATTTGGAACTTGTCGTGCATGTGGTTTGATCCTTTGCGGTATCTATGTCTCGAACTTAGTTTCTCTCAAAATTTCAAGTTAAGCAGTTCTTTTATTCCGCTGCACTATTAAAATCATTTTTTGATATATCCGTTAACAGAGCTTCAAAACCATTTCAAGTCACTCATGACTTTCGTGACCGATTAATACCTCTTTATATCTCATTCAGTACGAAGAGCTCTTTTCCTTGTTTATTGCCTTTCTGAAAATAACTTTATAATTTATATGATTTATAGTAAAATCAAGTAACTTGTTCAAAAAATTTGTTGAATTTATTTTCTTTAACTTTACATTGATTTTCTTGTTTTTTTTCTCAATTACTATTACGCAATCTCAAAATTTCAAAAAAAACCTATGTTACAGTCAGCCATCTCAAATTGTTTACCACGGCTTTATGCTCCTGAAGCATTATGTCCGGTTCAATACAGATATTTATTTTTCCTTGTTTATTGCCTTTCTCAAAATGACTATAATTTATATGATTTATAGTAAAATCAAGTAATTTGTTCAATAAATTTGTTGAATTTTTTTTCTTTACCTTAAATTTGATTTTCTTGTTTTTTTTCTCAATTACTATTATGCAATCTCAAAATTTCAAACAAAAACTATGTTACAGTCAGCCATCTCAATTTTTTTACCACAACTTTATCCCCCTGGAGCATTATGTCCGGTTCAATACAGATATTTATTTTTCCTTGTTTATTGCCTTTCTCAAAATGACTATAATTTATATGATTTATAGTAAAATCAAGTAATTTGTTCAATAAATTTGTTGAATTTTTTTTCTTTACCTTAAATTTGATTTTCTTGTTTTTTTTCTCAATTACTATTATGCAATCTCAAAATTTCAAACAAAAACTATGTTACAGTCAGCCATCTCAATTTTTTTACCACAACTTTATCCCCCTGGAGCATTATGTCCGGTTCAATACAGATATTTATTTTTCCTTGTTTATTTCCTTTCTCAAAATGACTATAATTTATATGATTTATAGTAAAATCAAGTAATTTGTTCAATAAATTTGTTGAATTTATTTTCTTTACCTTAAATTTGTTTTTCTTGTTTTTTTTTTCAATTACTATTAAGCAATTTCAAAATTTCAAACAAAAACTTTGTTACAGTCAGCCATCTCAAATTGTTTACCACAGCTTTATGCACCTRGACCATTATGTCCAGTTCAATACRTATMTTTATTTTTTATTTTTCAATACAATAGATTGGATGATAATATTATAATAYCATTCCTCTTCGAATCCAAAGATATCATATTACATCAGTCACCGAAGTCCATGTTCACATGGTGTTTTCTGATATTTCGTGCATATTTCACTATACTTTTCTGATATTTCGTGCATATTTCACTATACTTCAACACGCTATCACTATACTTCAAACATATTAAATAGAAACGCTATCACTATACTTCAAACAAATTAAATAGAAAAGTAAATATCTCAAAATACGTGACAATATTTATTGGTAACATCACACACTACCACTTGGAAAAGGTAATCAGATATTGCGTGGTGCGTGGACCATGGGAAAGGATAATGGGATATTGCTAGGTGCGTGGACTGCTGCCCTAGTGAAAATCCAGATTTTACCTCAACAGATTTTCACGATGACCGAGGCTCGTTGTTTTAAAAATTTGTTACAACTGGGTGAAGGTAGAACAACAGGTTTTGCAGCTGGAGAACGCTTTATAGCTGCCAACAAATTCATTGTCACTTGAAACCCTTATCCATCGACATTAGGAGATTACAGGCTTTAAATTTGGTCTTCATATTGTCTTCAATCACGTTGCGAGGTGTCCAATGGAAGTGAGTTTTTTTTGTTTTTTTTTCATTGCAAAATTTGGTGTTTTTCTGCATTCTTTTCAAGTCTTCGTTTGTTTTTTCAAATTTTCATTTGTGATTCCTTTCTAGTCCAGAGATTTGCTCAGAAATCCATGTAATTATGGATATCTTTATGTATAAAAGTTTTTGCCCCGTCTATGCTTTGGTAGTCAAATTGAAAATTTCGAGTCTAGGGACTAATTCTGTGAAAAAAACAGGTTTGCATTGCATTTTAGGTTATGTAAAATATTCTTCAGAATTGTGAATTATCAAATTTTTGTTTGTTTGCTAATAGCAGAGAAGGTTGAGTTTTCATGCTGCTTATTCTAATTTCTAGTTATTTAAAAGGTTTGTTTTCTAATAACATCGCAGGTTTGCATTTTAAGTTATGGTAGATCATTCTTGTTAGCTTAAGTTTGCATTTTAGATTATGGTAGATCATTCTTGTTTGGGTAGGTTTGCATTTTAGGTTAATGGTAGATCATTCTTGTTTGCGCAGGTTCTAATTTTGTAAAAAAATGAGTCTACGGATGAAATTTCTCAATGAAAGATGAAATATGTACTAATTGTTTTGTGAAAAATGGAAAATTGAGTCTAGGAATGAAATTTTGTGAAAAATTGAGTTTAGGAATGAAATTTTGTAAAACATTTCTCAATGAAAGATGAAATATGCACTAATTATTTTATTATGCAGATAAACAGAACAGATTTTACAGTGAAAACACAATACTGACACAAGCATTTATTTTGCAAAGAAACATAACAGATTTTTCACTGGACTTCGAATCATAAGTGAAGTAAGGAGAATTTTGCAGGGAAAATATAGTTACTTGAACTGTCCTGAATTTATAAAATTGAAGAGTAGAGAGATATGGAATGTAGTTCTGAATTATTGTTTCTCCGCTATTATTCCACATAATTGGCACACCAGTCCCCTAGACACCGAGTTCTCTTCATAGATGTCCTAGAGGTCTCCCTAGGTAAAATATCCCATAAATCCTGCATCTGATTCTTGCCAATAATCATTCTGATCTATGACCCCAATGCATGTCTACAAGTTCAGAAAACGTTTTATCAGATTATAATTTAAATATGTTTCTAAATTTAGTGAAATCTATTCCACAAAAAGTACTGAAGGCTTAATTCTCTTCAATAGTAGATGCAGAATAAGAAGGAGCAGAGGAAATTAATGGAGGTGGCTTTCAATCCTTGCTTATTAGCTCTGTTCCGCATTTATCAACTATCCCTATGTTGAGGCAAGTTGTATATGAGTCACTATTGGTTTTGTAGCGTGACCACTATAGGTTTTGTAGCTAATCATTTACTAAACCGCTAGAAATGCTCTTCAATAGTGGATGGAATTCTCATAGTTTACAAGTGGAAGTTATACTGTCTACCCAGCCTGCACAACTAGAAAACAGACAAAAGCACAAAAAGACAAGGATTTTCCATTAAAGAAATGAGAAAAGCAAAAAAAGACAAGGCAACAGAAATAACATGCTTTTCCTTTACAGAAAAGAAAAAACACAGAAAAAGCGAAATTTCCTTTACAGAAAAGAAGAAAAGAAGAAAAAGAGAAATTTCCTTTACAGAAAAAGAAGAAAAGAGAAAAGAAGAAAAAGAGAAATTTCCTTACAGAAAAGAAGAAAAGAAGAAAAAGACAAGCCATACGTGTGGTGCATTTCTTTTTTTCAATTCTGAAGAAGCAAAGCCATACGTAATTTGTGTTATTTTATATTTGTGATTCTGAGTAGCCCCTTTTGTTGAATGTCTGTTCCCTTTTAATGTTGTTCTAATTATATAATTTTTTAAGGTTCAGTGGCGAGGTAACGATAGATTTTTTTACTTCCTTTTTCAAATTATTTTCTCTTTCATTTAATTTTTGGGACGAATGTGATTAGAAATTTAGCAGATATGGAAACACTTATATTAAAAAAATTGTTGTTCATTTGTTTCTGGAATTAAATTTAGGAAGGTATTTTGTTGATTTTAGTTTCAATCAGGAAATTGTATGATGCAATCCACTGGCAACAAATCATGAGATTTTATGTTGAGTAGGTTAATTTTTATTTCCCTGAATGCCTATTCTAGTTTCTTCTAGTTATATTTCTATATTCATGTGTATAGTTAGTGATTGACTTTTTCTATGTTGAATACTATTAATAGAGATTGTTTTCAATAACCATACCATTTCTTTTTAAGATTTATTTTCTCTGTTTCGATTATTTGAATGCATTCCATTAGAAATTTACAAGAATATTGGAATGTGGAATGGTTATCTTTAAAGCTATTTTTAATGTATTCATGAAAATAATATTGGCATGTGGAATGGTTATCTTTAAAGCTATTTTTAATGTATTCATGAAAATTGATTGCTATTCTCAAGTTTCCTCATGTTAACTGTATTGAAAGATCATCTCATGCATTTTCTTCTTCATCATAATTTTTGTTATAGTTGTTTCGTTATTCATCGTGGTTGAGTTTGAGTTTTTTTACTGTATTTTCTGTTAAATACGTGTCAACTTGTTATCTGTTTGAGTAATGTGAATGAAGACTATTAATTTCATATTCTGGTTTCTTTTACATATTCTTTTCTCTCTTACCTTTAATTTCCATGATACAGGTCATTAGAAATTTAGCCATTTAATTTCCACGATACATGTCATTAAAAATTTAGCCAAATATTGGAATGTTTACATATTCTGGTTTCTTCTACATATTCTTTGCTCTCTTACCTTTAATTTCCATGATACAGGTCATTAGAAATTTAGCCAAATATCTGAATGTTTACATTCAGATTTTTCATGGAAATCAAATGCGACGTGAAGAGCATACAGTGGAATCCATAAATGATAATCTCTAATAATTGTGATAGAGTTTTGCATAGGTTGTTTTCTATATCCTAGCATTTCTTTTAATATTTTTTT
>ML838884.1:26321-42438 GCA_009831015.1 Picea engelmannii
ATTACATCCGAATACATTGATCTACCTATGTGCGGGTTAGGACCTTAACATGTCCACCCCCTTAAAAACAACCTTGTCCTCAAGGCTTGAGATGTGGAAACTGCTGCAGAATGGTAGCTGGTTCCCAAGTGGCATTTGCTGGATTCATATATTTCCACTGTACTAGCACTTCTTTGATGGTTCTCTGACGCAGGCGACACTCACACTGGTCCAAAACTGCTTCTGGCTGTAGCCAAATGGATCCTTCTTCAGCTAACTCTGGAAGGTTGGTTCGAATTTGGCACCTGGTTCCAATCACCTTCTTCAAGCATGAAACATGAAAAACAGGATGTAGCTTCGACTGAATGGGAAGAGATAACTAATATGTAACTTGTCCCACATGCTTGAGAACTGTGTAAGGGCCATAGAATTTGGGTGCTAACTTTTGACACTGCTCGGCCTTGAGGGAAATTTGCTTATATGGTTGCAGTCTCAGAAACACCTGGTCCCCTTCTGCAAATTGACGTTCCGAGCAACCCTGATCTGCTTGCTTCTTCATTCTATTCTGTGCCATGACCAAGTTCTGTTTAAGGGTATGAAGGATATCCTCTTGGACTGTAAGTGTTTGGTCAACCGCCTGGACCTTCGAGGTACCCGGTAAGTAGGAGAGAACTGAAGGTGGCTTCTGTCCATATACTGCTTCAAAAGGATTCATGCGAGTGGTTGTATAGTATGTAGTGTTGTACCACCATTCGGTGAGGGGTAACCATTGAGCCCACTGGTGTTGTTTTTCAGAGGCAAAACACCTCATATATGTTTCCAAACACTTGTCGACAACTTCCATTTGACCAATTGTTTGGGGATGATAAGCTGAGATGAGATGCAATTGTGTGTCTTGTAGCTTAAAAAATTCTTGCCAAAAATTTCTTGTGAAAGTTGGGTCTCGATCGGAAACAATAGAGTGTGGCATGCCATGCAGCTTGAAGACCTGGTTCGTGAAAATTTGAGCCACCGTGTATGCAATAAATGGGTGGGGAAGAGCTCAAAAATGAGCATACTTGGAAAGGCGATCCACCACCACCATTATGACTGATTTATTCCCCGATTTGGGTAAGCCTGTGATAAAGTCCATAGAGATATCCTTCCAAATGGCAGGGGGAATCAGAAGCGGTTGGAGTGTGCCTGACGATTTTACTGTTTCTCCCTTGTTGCGTTGACACACCTCACATTCAGCAACAAACGTACAGATGTCCTGCTTTATACCATCCCAGAAAAAATAACGTTTGACGTGGTCATATGTTTTGGTGAACCTTGAGTGCCCGGCTGTGGGTGTAGCATGAAACTCAGAAAGCACTGTGGATTTGAGCTTGGATTTTTTACTTAAATACAAGCGACCTTTGTATCGAAGCTCATCCTGGAGCTAGGATTACCCTAGGGGAGTCGGAGCCTTGTTCTGCAGTAGCTGGATCAGATGTGAAATTTTGGGATCTTGAAGCCATTCCTGGCGCACAGCTTGGAGCCAATCAGGTACAACGAAGGAAAGAGAAAAAAGGGATCCTTCGTCTTCATATTTTCAGGACAGTGCATCCGCCACGACATTGTCTTTTCCCTTCTTGTAAATGATCTCATAATAATATCCAAAGATCTTAGTCACCCATTTTTGTTGTTTCTGGGAAGAAATGCATTGTTCCAGAAAGTACTTGAGGCTTTGATGGTCTGTCTTAATTTGGAAGTGTTTCCCCAAGAGATACGGACGCGACAACTCAACGACATGCATAATCGCCAACATTTCTTTTTCATAAATGGGTTTGCCCAGATTATTTTCAGACAGTTGCTTGCTAGTGAAGGCCAAAGGTTGACCCTCTTGCATAAGGACAGTGCCAAGTCCTTTCCCTGAGGCATCACATTCTAGCACAAAGGTATTTGTGAAGTCGGGAAGGGCCAGAACCGGAGTGGTGCACATGGTTGTCTTCAAGGTTTGAAAAGCTTGCGCAACTGCTGGGGTCCAAGTGAAAGAGTTCTTTTTTAGGAGAGCCATGAGAGGTGCTGCAATCTTTCCATAGTTCTTAATGAACTTGAGATAATACCCCATGAGGCCCAAAAATCCATGCAATCTTTTGAGAGTCTTTGGGTGCTGCCAGTCTTGCATAGCTTCAATCTTTTTCGGGTCCACCCTGATGCCATCCTTGCCCACCAGATGACCCAAGTATTCTACTTCGGAGGCACCAAAAGCACATTTGGACTGTTTCAGGAAAAGCTGGTGCTGAGAGTGTAGGCTGAGAACTTGATTCACATGAGTAAGATGTTCTGTCCAGGTATTTCTATATATGAGGATATCATCAAAGAAAACTAAGACAAAATGACGGAGAAAAGGGCGGAAGACATGGTTCATGAGGCTCTGGAAGGTGGAGGGGGTGTTACACAAACCAAAGGGCATGACCAAAAACTCGTAGTGACCCTCATGAGTGAGAAAGGCCATCTTGGGAATGTCAGACTCTTTCATACGTATCTGGTGATAGCCCGAGCGAAGATCAAGTTTGGTGAAGAATTGGGCGCCACTCAATTCATCCAGGAGGTCATCAATGACAGGAATGGGAAATTTGTCTTTGATGGTTAGTTTGTTGAGAGCACAGAAGTCAGGACACATTCTCCAAGAACCTTCTTTCTTCAGTACCATGACGACCAGAGAGGAGTAAGGGCTTGTACTAGGATGAATGACTCCGACAGTAAGGAGTTCCTGGACCATTTTTTCAATTTCATTTTTTTGTGCAAAGGTGTGGCGATATGGACGTATATTGGGGGGAAGGCTTCCTGGTACAAGGGGAATGGAATGATCATGGACACCACGGGAAGGAGGGAGTCCTTGGGGAGTGGAAAATACTGTTTGATGTTTAGAGAGGAGGGCTTGGAGGTCTTGGGGCACTGGTGGGGTCTCTGTGGCTTGTATGGTGTGGAGTTGGGCAATGACACCAGAATGACCTTTTTTGAGCAATTTTTCCATGCGATGAGAACTGATGACTTCAGGTGAACCCGCAGTGATGCCTTGAAATTTATATTTGTGGTCTCCTTGGTCGAATTGCATGGTTAAGTTCTGAAAATCCATGAGAATGGGACCCAAGGTTCTTAGCCATTCGACACCCAACACAATGTCACAACCGCCCATGTCAATAGTAAACATATGAGATTTGAGGTGGTAGTCACCTATTTGGAGATGCACATTTACACAGCGCTCGTCACATTTCATAGAACCACCATTGGCAATGATGATTTGGAAATTGTTGACAGCATGGATGTAGCAATGGGTTTCTTGGGCAATACGGCGATGAATAAAATTGTGGGTGTGTTGACGGGCGGAATTGACCGTCCGTCAACTGGGAGAGTCGAACCGGTCCGGGGTTGTCTAAATAACCCAAGCCGTTTGGAATGGACCACCCTGACGAGTTTAACGGCTCCGTTGGCTGCCCTAAGGTCTTTTAAGAAAACCAAAGAGAAAACTAATCTAAACTAACTAAACTAACTAAAATAAATAAAACAAACTAAAACTAATAAAACTAATAAAACAAACTAAAATTAACTAAAACTAATGAAACAAACAAACTAAAAATAAAAGAAACTAACACACTAATCTAATTAAAACAAACTACTAAATTAAACTAAAACTAAATATAAACTATTCTAACTATTACGTACAATCTACTAATTACTATTATAATAACTCAAATCAACTATCTAATTACCAGCTGCAATATTACTTATTCACAAATGTATACTATAAACAACCAACAGATTTAATTAAAACCTGCAAAGCTCATGTGTTTTCTGCCCTAAGACAACAAAATATGTTTTTTGATTTTTTATATTTTATGAAAAAGAAATAAAACTATTGAAATTAAACGATCTAATATATTTATTGAAATTAATCAATCTAATATAAATCTAATTGAGCTTATATCTGAGAATAGTAAACAACAGACTAATTGACCTGGAAACGCTCCAAGTCTGCCCTGTGTATGATGACTTCTAAGCTGGTCGGAGGAGGGAAACTCGCACCGTTTATTCCATGAGCTTCTCGTAAACGATTGGCTGTGCTGCTCTTTGAAGTGTTTTACAGGACAAACAAGACATAAAAATAAATCATAACAATCTTATGATTATAAATTCCTGCAATAAGGGAAACCTGATATGCAAAAACTTATATATAACAATTCAATTTATGAAGAAGATAAACCTGTCATTCACAAACTGAATTAACAATTGTTATGTCTTTTATCTATTTGGAAGAGACAAGATATGGATAACAGTGATCAAATTTATATCATTTTCTCATGATTTAGATAGCTAAAGTAGTCATAAACCATAAACAAATTTGATATACGCAACATGAAACAAAATATTGATATATTGAGAAGCTAAAGCTGTGACAAAACACCAAATGCTGCTTCAGTCTGTATTAGAACTCCATATCCTTGTTCTCCCACGAATGAGGATGATGATTATTACAAAAATCATAAGTATATATAGGTCTCTTCACAAGATAAAACCTCCTTGTGGATAATATCAAATTGTTTTACATAATCTGGGAGATATCCCAAAATCAACTAAACTAAGCAACTAAAATGCAAGTGAAATCTTTGAAATATCTCCTAACTGCTCATGAACTCCACTGCAATTTCGAATTTACCTGCAATAGAACACAAATATCAAATTAGAAAGATATTTCAGTAACAAAATAATAAAAATTTGATCTTACAGACTTAGCTACTGAATCATCTGATTCTGTAGCTAGTCTAAAATAGCATACAGGACCAGATAGAAATCAAACGAAATATTTTTAAAACAATCTAATTTAATTTTCTTTCAATGAAGATTAAAATCGAATTACTAATGGTCTTAGAAAATTTATCATTCAAATCAAACCAAATAAAAAAGGATGCAATCGAAACAGGATAAGAATGCTCTGTTTTTAGTTGCCATAGAATCAGGTCAAATAATAACCACATTGTTTCATATCCAAATGAAATTACAAGTAAATCGTATCGTATAAGATACAATGTAATCAAAATCTATATAATTATAATCGAACACAATCATAATCGATTGGTTACGGCTGTGCATAAAATTCATATTGTTTTAATAAAAAATCAAACTGTTACGATTGTAGTCAAAACGAAACATGCATAACAGCATCCACAAACTTTTCCATAGACTTTGGTCGCTGAGTGTCACACAGTTAACAGATAAGATCAAATAATAATCACAACCATCATTGACTCGTTATAGTCATAGCAATATATTGATATCATTTAATCAAGTGCAAAGATAGGTAACTGTTTCGATTGTATTCAAATGAAATCATACTCAATGAGTATAGACCCAACGTATTTCGTTATTGATCACCACACAGTCGACAGAAAGGAGCGTGATAGAATCAACAGAATTCATAATATAAACTGGGTAAATAATCAAAACAAATATGGCTGAGTTTAATTATAGAAACAAATCGTGAGACTGGATACAGTTAATTTCGTTCCTCAAATCGAATTCAAACGATATATTTGTTGCGATTCTGATAACATGATCAAACAAAACAATCCGAATCGATTTTATTGGGTATAACAACTACGATTCGTATCTATTCGCGATTCGATCATGCAATAATAGAATGGTACTTGAATTGGTCAGAAGACATAGAATATACAATCACAATAGTTAACCATAATTGCCAACCATATCGCATAGAATATAACCAATTCGAAATGAGATATTGACTGTGTTCAAAATTGGAATAACAAAACAACCCGTGTTTAGAAAATATTAACAACTTCGATTATCAACAGAGTATTCGATTAACTAAATTAAAACAAATCAAATCTTTCTCACGATCAATCGAATCAAAGCCAAATCCAATCAAAACTTAAACGATAATAAAAATTGATTTATCAAAACAATAGTATATACAATAGTGCATGCTTATGCGACAGAGCAGATCTACGATGTAAACATAGTTTATGAGTATGTCATATAAATAGGTGAAAGTCATACCAGTGAGGCTGTTCGAGCTACGCCAATTTTGAATTGACGACTGCTGTAGCCGAATCCACGTTCTTAAATAAAATAGAACCTGTTGTTCGTTGTTTCTTATCAGTGGATGACATCTTTTCCTGTTGACTGGCGAGCCTTGCAACTTGATCCTCCAAAGCATGAATTCTAGACTGTAGCATTGGCATATCAAGGTAATACCTTTCCAACCATGAGCCACACTTATCACATGGTGGAGCAGCTGGTTCGGCTAGAGAAGGAGGGGGTTTCGACAAGTCACCTAGGGTTTCACAAGGCATTTTGATGTCTGGATAATTAAGGTCATTTTGCAAGCAAGGTGGTAGGTTCTTCACAAAATCATATGCGGGTTTATCACACAAAACTTCTGAATAAGGATACTCACTTGCCAGGTAACGTTCAACCTCTGAGTCAGAATCTTCACTCACCATAATAGGGACAGGGTTGACAGGTGCTTTTGGTTTGTTTCTTGCCATGCGAGAGATTAACCGGGCGTTCTTCTTGCCTTTAGAATTGGCAGTGGGTTTGGCTTTAGGCCTTTTAGCCACGGGTTTAGCAGCTTCAACATGTTTGGTCACAGAACCGGGTAAGTCAATAGGAGAATCAGGTATGGTTTTAGGTAACAGAGCATTGTAAGGCACAGGGGGTACTGATTTGCACTCGCTCACAACAGGTTTGTCAATCTGTGGTGGGCATGAGTCACCAAAATTATTGTGTTTAATAAAATCCTCCCAACAGTCTCAGTGTAACCCCAACTTACAAACTATAAGCATTTTAATTAACCCAAAATGAAAAAGACTATTATCGGACTGGTTCCGTTTGTACCTTTTAGACATTTTAAACAAACTCCTATGCAAGTAGTAAGGCATATTAAGCTCATAGCCCATGAAAACCATAAGTAGCCGAAGGTGGTACAAGAAAACGAAACCATACCGGCCCTTGCAGGTAATGAACTACTTGGTTACCATCAACAAGTCATGCCAGCGTTTCTTGAGCATATTTGCGGGCAAACCCTTGTCACAAGAACTCACTCTTCGTGACTGGAAGAGTAATGTCCACGGGACATCTTCCACTTTGCAATTTTTTTGACCATTTCTATCCGATTGCAGGCAGACCGGTAGCTAAACTGAGAAATTGCTCGTCAATTTCTAATTGCACATCCCCAACCTTGGCTCGATAGCCATCGAAGGTTAAGGCAAATTGTTGAGCCACATTAGGGTTATAGCCATCAAACTTTCATATGAACGGGAGCCATCCGAATTCCTCCAGGTCGCTGTAAGCACCATCGAACATCAACAATGCCTGGCTACCATTGGGTTCAACCCTTACGACCGGAGCCATGGTGCGGGCGCATGGTAGGGTTTGGATTGAACACAACAATACACAGGGGAAAAATCGATAGGGCTAACAACTACAAGCGCTCAAAGGGGAGGCAAATCAATATGCGCATGCGAAGGTGGTGGGTTAGTTCACCGCCATGCAACATATTAATGGCACAGTACAGTGCTGTTCAATCACTCATCATATCGTTTAAACCATACTAATCGGCCAACCTGAAATTTAGAGCGGTGGATAATCATATCAACGTGCCATTAATCAATGTAAAACCAAAACCATAAATTATATCAATGCGCCATAGTATAATTCAAACCAAAGTAAAATCCAAATGTTTCACCAATGCACCATGTGTATAATCAAACATTGTCATTCAATATGAAATCAAACTCATGCGCTTGTTACATAATCCAATGTTTTGATCAAAAGTTTTTAAAACACGGTGATAATAGATAAAATTGATAAGTCAAGAGCTTATAATGGTAAGGATCACATCATATAAAAACCTTTAATCCACCATGACCCCTATATAATCAAATATAATTCATCAATCAACATGCTCAATGCCTTATCAATTAAACAAAAATCAAGTTACGCAATCAAAGTGAGAATAGGAAAATGAAAATAGTTCGAAAAATCATTCCAACCACTTAATAATAAACCGAAGGTAAGTACCAACCAGCATATCAAATAGCAGATCATGACAATTCAAATAACGATGGAGGATTTTTCACGCTTTCAGTCGTGAAAACTAAATTGAAACCAATTTGCAAATGTCACTTGAAATGAAAGTGTCGTCTTTTTGCGAAATGAGACAAAAATTTGAAGTTCATAGGTGTAGGTGTAGGCAGCTTTCAAGGCAATTAAAAAAATTGAATTGGCTGCCAACAATGGCGACACACTGTGAGAAGCAGTTATCTCTGTCGAAAGAAACAAATTCAGATCAGGACAACAAAGAAAAATTCAACTCAAAAACAACAACCGGAAAATCGTACAAACATCATCATTTACTATCTTTTCCAGCGATGTTTTAAAAGACGCAAACTAATAACAGTCTTAAGATCATCAAGTCATGATTTTTATGATAAACTATTCAATACTGTTGGCATGGCCACTGCTGCCAGCAGGCATCCATAGCCTCGACAGGGTTTCCATTTAACCCACTCGGACATCCGTATCCTGTCAAGAAGTTCTAGATCAGAGTAAAGGACTTTTTAAAGAGGTTTCTTATAATGTTTTTATAGATTTTCATTTCCCCGACATTGCTTCACTGCCAGCAAGCCTGTTCAGTACCCCAGAAAAGTTGTCTTGGTGCCATGCTTGCATTTACCCGCTGCCAGCAGACCTGTTCAGTATCCCGGCGGGTTTACAAACACTTCCCACAACTCTTATTAATATTTTTATTTTGTTTTTCTTTCGTGTATAACTGAGCGAGGTGACGTTGAAAAATCTTGATATTTTATCATTTTTTCAGACCTCATCAGAATTTTTTGATACTGTCCTTTATCCAGCTCCGGAAATGTTTTATTTCTAAAACAACTTACTATGACAGGGAGACATCCTTTTGAGTCATTCCTTTATGGAAAAGGGACAGCGTAAAAATATAATAGATGATCATGACAAACTTTGCTCAGAGATTGAAATTAGTAAACTTGTTTCAAACAACAAAAATATCATTTTCAGAAATATATCACTGATGTTCGTACAATTTTTCAGAAGTTATTTCAGCGAGGAATTTTTCCCATGGTCTTAGTCTGAATAGCTCAGTACACAGGCATGCATATGTTTCAAAAACACAAAAAACTGATCAATCCAAATCAAAACCAAAAACGAAAACAAAGGCAAAATAAAAACAAAAGGAAATATTGACACAATATACAAGGGTAGTAATCAAGCGAAGTATCTTTTCAGGGCTTGGCCATTCACCGGATAGGTGTCAAGCTGCCCTTCAAGATTCTGCAATCGAAAGGAACCAGGACCCAACTTTTCAGCAATCAAAAATGGCCCAAGCCACAAATTTTGAAACTTGGTGTGCTCACCCTTCCCTTCATGTGGTTTGTCCCACTTTAAGACGAGATCGCCTACTTCAAAATTCCTATCAAAAGCAGAACTAGAATCGAACCAGCTTTTAATCAATTGTTGATGTTGATCTAATTTATGATTATCTTGGGTTCTTACTTCTTCTAACTTCATCAAAGCGTTAATACAGATTTCTAAAGGGGGACAATCTTCTTTTTGAACTTTTCGTGACAATTGGAGCGAAGGAAGAAGAATGTGAGGTGGCAGAATGGCTTCTCTGCCATAAACGAGAAAAAAGGGGGAATTACCTATAGTGGCTTTGGGTGTTACCCTATCAGCCCACAGTGCATTCAGCAGTGCGTTGTGCTAGTTCTTGTGATTTTCAACCACGGTTCTCTTGACAATTTTGATCAAGTTCTTGTTTTTCGATTCTGCTAAGCCATTGCCCTGGGGGTAATAACTAGCGGAATACTTAAGCTTTATTCCATTTTCTAAGGCAAACTCACTCATCTCAAGAGAAGAAAAGTATGAAGCATTATCAAAGACTAGACAATCAGGGATACCAAAATGGGTGATGATATTTCAGTTTAGAAAAGCGATCACCTGACTTGTGTTAACAGTTCTCAGCGCGGCGGCTTCAGACCATCGAGTAAAGTAATCAGTGGATGTCACGATATATTGGTGCTGTTGTGAGGATGGAGGGTTAATAGGACCAATGATATCAAGGCCCCATTGCTGGAAAGGAGAATCGACTGAAATGGGTTGCAAGGGGAAGGCTGGTTTTTGCAATCGCCCTGATGCTTTCTGACAAATGATACATTTATGGCACAAGGCATGGGTGTCCCTAAAAAGCGTGGGCTAGTAGTAACCGGCTCTTAAAACCTTATGAGCAGTGGTTTCGCCACTGAAGTGACCACCAGCTTCTCCTGCATGCAACTCAAGCAAGACTCTTTTTGCTTCATCCTTTTCGAGACAATGCATCAGTACGCCATCAAAATTCTGACGAAACAGTATACCGTTAACTAGATGAAAGGAGGCGGAATTTAGTCTCAACGCTCTTCTTTTGGCAGGGTCAAGGTGACGAGGTGCTGATCCATGTTGAAGATAGTGTCTAATATCGTCGTACCAAGGACTTACGAGGTTTTGTGCACAACAAATCAAACTTTGATCGCGTTGTTCTAGGTTTGACGTATCACTATCTTCTTGTTGTTTAGTTTCTGAATCAACTACCAACTTACACAACCCTTGGCCTCTCGCGATCTATGTTGGGATGATATATAAGTCATACTCTTGCAAGGAGGTGACCCAGTTGGCTCTTTTCTCTCCTAACTCTTTTTGCACTAACAAGTTCCTAACGGCAGGGTAGGGGACAATGACCTTCGTCCTTGACTTCAAAAGATATGACCGGAAATGCTTAACTGCCTTGAAGACAACGTAGGCTTGCCGATCGACCACTGGGTAGTTAAGTTCAACACCTTTTAAAGAAGAGCTCATAAAGGCGATGGGTACTTCGTTGTTCTCAGGGTTCTTCTGAGTTAGGACTGCAGCATAGGAACGATCAGAGGCAAAAGTATAGAGTGTAAAGTCTTGAGAGAAATCAGGGCTCATGAGAGACAGAGCGTCTATTATGGCCTTCTTTATAGCATTGAAAGCTTGGTTTTCTGTGGGTCGCCAGTGATATTGGGTGTCTTTCTTAATCAGGTTCTGGAGAGGTCTGACCATTTCAGAGAAACTGGGGACAAATCTTCTCACGAAATTAATCTGGCCTAGGAAAGACTGCATGGATTTTTTGGAGGTAGGTGGGGGAAGATTAGCGATGACTTGGGTCCTCTCGGGGTCAATAATCATTCCATCACTAGACACAATGAATCCTAGTAATTTACCCTGTTCTACTGCAAAGATGGATTTCTTAGGGTTCAAGGAGATGCCATATTTACGACATCGTAGCAGAACGGCTTGTAAGTGAGCTAGATGATCGTCTTTGTTTTTAGAATAAATGGTCACATCATCTAAGTAGAATACTACGGAGTGATTGATTAAGCCTCTAAAAGCAATGTCCATTGCTCTCTGAAAGGTAGCACCAGCATTAATCAATCCAAAAGGCATTTTGCGATAAGCATAAGTGCCCCACGGGGTACAAAAGGTAGTTTTCAGTTGGTCTGGCAGAGACATCAAGACTTGGTTGTATCCAGAGAAACCATCAAGTAAAGATAGCCTCTCAGAACCAGATACTTGTTGAAGGATCTGTTCCATGGGAGGGACATGATAATTATCTTTGTCAGACGCTTTGTTGAGGTTTTGGAAATCGACACAAAGTCGAATTTCCCCGCTTTTCTTCCGCATTGGGACGAGGTTGGATACCCATTGAGTATGTCTAACGGGAAAAATTATTTTAGCACTTAGGAGTTTATTCAATTCTTTTTGTACAGTCGGTTCTAGTTTGGGATGCATTTTCCTTAGTTTCTGTTGGAAGGGTAAGGTTTGGGGCTTCATCGGGATGACATGCTGTATAATATTAGGATCAAATGTTTTAAGATCATCGTAAGTCCATGCAAAGACATCCTTGAATTCTTTAAATAATTTAACAAAAGCAACTTTTTCTTGTCTAGAACATCCCAAGCCTAAGTTGATACACTAAAGATTTTTGCTAGTCCCTAAATTGACTTTTTCATAAGACAATGAGGAACTGTTGGTTTTGCAATTGACCGTCTTTTTAAATTTATCTTCAAAATCATAAAAATTTTCTAGTCTAATAACAGTTTTGGGTATGAAATTTACCATGTCCGATAGAGCTTCAGGAGATTTCGGATTAGGTATTATCGTAAAGTCGTACAAATTGTCATCGTGTGTTTGTTCATCTATCACAGTGCCTTGGAAAGTTTCTTCCATGTGCAGAAAGTTAATGATCTGCTGATCATCGTCAAAAACTCTCCAGTTTGTGATATTGTTAGGAACATATGGTTGAAACAATAACTCCACGGAAAATGCGTTTGGGAATAAGCCTTCTGTAGGAAGAAGTTTAGAGGCAACATTAGCTAGTAGATCTTCTTCAACATTATTTGATCTAGGAATGGAATTTATATTAAAAGCAAAAAATCTGTTCATTAAAATCCATACCTCAGACAGGTAACATTTGAGATGTGGGGAAAGACAATGTATAGAATATTTTACCTGCCTAACCACTATCTCAGAGTCGTCGAATACAACCAGATTTTGAATGTGCATGTCCAAGGCTTTTCTGAGACCTTGCAATAAAGCCTCATATTTTGCAATATTGTTAATACATTCAAATTCTAATCTACAAGCCAAAAGTGTTTTGTTACCTGCTGGATTGATAATGATGCATCCTGCACCATCTCCTTCTTTAGACTTGGAACCGTCGAAATAAAAAGACCAAATTTGACTTTCATCGGGATCGTAGGACTGTTGGTTGCGTACATGTCATGATCTCAGACTGCTGTTCCGGATTGTTGATAGGTTAAGCTTCAGCCATGAAATTTCAAAAGAAGGTGTCCATCCCTTGGACTTCAGGTGAATCAACAGGAGGTATGTATGGTTCATTTGGGCCATTCAAGTCTGTTACCGTGAACTTGAGGTAACGCTCACGATTCACCCTGATCTTGTTGGGCTTACCATTTTCTGGAAGCCATAAGTGAGACCAGTCCGTTGCGAAGTAACCATGTAGCTGCTCCGACCCGTTCCTGCTCAAAAAAAGACCATACACTTCTGGAATATCCACCACAATTATATCAATAACCTGATGAACCTTTGGGTTAGACGATAATCTAATCAATACATTTTTCAGTTCGCCTATAACTTTAACATCTGTTCGATCAAGTTGTATGATTTTCAAAGAAGATGGCTCCACTTCGGCATTAATCTTTTGGCAGATAGACCAGGGCATCACATATTTGACGATGCTCCTGAGTCAACCATACAATTATGCACATTTCTGTTTCAGATTTCGAAAGTTAAAAGAAAAGGAGGTACATTCTTGCGAGTATTTAGAGTTGTAGCTTGTGGTTTCTTACTCGCAGTTTCTAATGCTACTTTATCTACATTACTTGCGTTATTTACATTATTTACATTATTTACAGGAGGTACAGGAAGGCTTCCTTTATCTTGAGGATCAGGATTATTTTTTGTGGAAGTCTTCTGCGGAGCTTTGCTTTGCACAACCTTATTACCATTTGAATTACCATTCTTGCCATTATCTGAAATATTTTGCAACATCTTCTGTAACAAAAATGAAAATTTCAACAACTCATAAATAGAAATGTTAGCCCGTAATTTTTTAAGATCTTCGACAACATCATAATCTAATTTAGGGCTAGCATCACTTTGTTTAGTTTCTACTGATTTAGATGGCTTTGGAGGTGAAGTTGTAGTGTTCTCGGTAGGAGGTTTGTTTACTGTCTTTCTCCTAGTATTGTAAGGGTGAAAAGTCTTGAAGTTGGCTTGGAAGATACTATCCGAGAGGTGTCCAAAGATGTTTGGAGAAGACTCTTCTTCTTGAGTTGTTTCCTGCTCGACTTCCTCTTGAGGGATGTCAGGAGGCATCAAGTCATCTTGGGCTCCTAGAATTGTCTGGAGAGCGTATTGCAAACTTTCTAGGTTCAAGCCTTCGGGGTTTGGATTAGGCCGGTTGGCAGGAAAAGGATTTCGGAAAGGAGGTTTGTAGGGTCCTTTACTCGAAGAGGCTTCTTCAGTCGACCTTTTTAAATCTATAACTTGATTATATTATTTTTGTACAACTTTGGTTAAATTTTCCAAATCAGAGTTTTCAGGTTGTGTTTTTGTTTGTGTAGGTCTGGTGAGAATTTCAATATTCTTCTTGGAAGAAGAAACAGTCTCAGTTTCGTTGCTAGAAGAATCTTTAAGACTAAGTATATCTTTTTCAATCCGAGTAGCCTCTTCAAAGGCTTCTAACAACGTGGCCTTTTTGGATCGTTTAACCCAAATAGCTATACTTTGATGTAGAGATTTAGTGTAGTAAGATATTATAAGACTCTCTACAGGCATAGAATCTGCAGGGATTCAATTTTTAAGGGTTAAGAATCTTTGATTAAAATCTTTAACTTTTTCTCCTGAGTTCATTTTTAAGCCTGAAAGATCCATGACCAAGACTTCCGGAGGTTTTCCATCTCCGAATTTTTCCAAGAAGCATGACTCAAACTTTTCCCAAGACACTATGGTATGGGGCTGTTAGGAAAAGTACCAAGTGGACGCATTACCATCAAAGGTTTAAGGGAACAACCTACAGACAACATCTTCATGTTCAACATTACAGAGTTTGATGGCTAACATAAATTTTTTTATATGATCTTCGACTATCTGTTTTGAATCGGGATCGAACTTAGGAAGCCATTTCTCCGGGTGCTTGGTTAAAGGGTGTTGGGCTCCAGGTACAGCTACAACATCCTGGTCCAACCAGGGTTGTTCTGATTTTCCATTGGGGTAGTGGGTGTGGAAGGACGAGAAGGTGGATTGCCTTCGTCAGAAGAGGAATCTCCTCCAGAAGAGGAAGGAGATGAGGGAGGTGGTGAAGGAGGTATCCCAGATCCTCCTGCAGCAGGATTTGTGTTTGGATCTGTAGGATTCACAGCGAGGTCAATGTTACCTAACTGTTCTCTGATATCAGAGAAGTCTAAAGGTTGACCCCACGAGCGGTTTGGTTGCCTAAGACTAGCTAAGGCACTATGTGTTTTGATAAGAGATTGACGAATGATCTCTTGGGGATCACCACCTGTAGGAATAGGGGTTGCTGGCTCAACCGTGATCTGTGGATATTTGGTTGAAGTAGTTGTTGTTTGAGGGGGGATATTATCTTGTGAACGGCTTGTAGTCACTATAGGTGTGCGATTAGGTGGGGGAGGAGTCTTGCGACTGCCTCCTGCCATTAATTAAGTTCAGGCCCTCCTTCTAGCGCCATTTTTTGATGGGCAAAATTGACCGTCCGTCAACTGGGAGAGTGGAGCCGGTCCAGGGTTGTCTAAATAACCCAAGCCGTTTGGAATGGACCACCCTGACGAGTTTAACGACTCCGTTGGCCGCCCTAAGGTCTTTTAAGAAAACCAAAGAGAAAACTAATCTAAACTAACTAAACTAACTAAAATAAATAAAACAAACTAAAACTAATAAAACTAATAAAACAAACTAAAATTAACTAAAACTAATGAAACAAACTAACTAAAAATAAAAGAAACTAACACACTAATCTAATTAAAACAAACTACTAAATTAAACTAAAACTAAATATAAACTATTCTAACTATTAAGTACAATCTACTAATTACTATTATAATAACTCAAATCAACTATCTAATTACCAGCTGCAATATTACTTATTCACAAATGTATATTATAAACAACCAACATATTTAATTAAAACCTGCAAAACTCATGTGTTTTCTGCCCTAAGACAGCAAAATATGTTTTTTGAATTTTTATATTTTATGAAAAAAAAAAAAAACTACTGAAATTAAATGATCTAATATATTTATTGAAATTAAACAATCTAATATAAATCTAATTGAGCTTATATCTGAGAACTGTAAACAACAGACTAATTGACCTGGAAACCCTCCAAGTCTGCCCTGTGTATGATGACTTCTAAGCTGGTCGGAGGAGGGAAACTCGCACCGTTTAGTCCATGAGCTTCTCGTAAACGATTGGCTGTGCTGCTCTTTGAAGTGTTTTACAGGACAAACAAGACATAAAAATAAAT
>ML838885.1:10221-24494 GCA_009831015.1 Picea engelmannii
TGAAACTGTCAGAGCTCAAAACCTCCAAGCAGATTTGCTACCAGGTAGCTGCCAGTCATCTCAACCCATGCGCCCTCCTCTGTGCAAATCTGATCACAAAAAATAAACTGAGACTGAAAAGGGAAATCTCTCACCATGAAAGCGAGCACCCTCTCTCTAGCCTCCTCATGCATCAGATCTCTTCTCAATCTGACAAGTGCTCCTCTCTTGGTGAGCATATGAAGAAAAACAAGTGCGCCCCTCCTCCTCAGATGCGCCCTCCTCCATGCAAATGCTCCTGAACAGAAGAGAATGTCTGTGGCTCCATGGATGAACTCACCATGCACCCACCTAGCTCCAAGCTCCAAGCTCCAAGGATTCCTCTCAAACCCTCAAGGGTTTTTGGCTGAAAACGCTCATGAAGTGCAAACCCTCTCCTCCTCAAGATGGTGCGCCCTTCTTCTCTTCCTCACAAGTCTCAAGTGAAGAATGAGTCTCCAAATGCACTTTTCCCTCCTTTTGGTCTCCTCATCCCAACCCTAAAAGATCAATGGCCTAGATTAGATCTAGCCATGTCTATTCAATGGGTGAGATCAACTCAAATAATCTCACTAAGAAAACCCACTTTTCCTTAGTTGCTTTATGTCTATTAATTCACCCACATTGTGAATTAATTGTCACTTTATGACTTAAGTGACATATTTCACTTTTGACTTAAAACTCCTAAGTCAAAGTGAAATTAGAATCATAAAGTAAAGTATGAGGGTAAAAGTCTTCCCCCTTTGTGCTTAGAGACTCATAAGCACATGGGGACCACTTTCCAAGGTATCCAAATCTGAACATTGACCACCTCACCCACTTACATGGCTTCGATGAGCTCTCTTCCAGAAACTTTCCTTTTCTAGTGGACACTAGCCCAATAGGACGCCCTGTCATTTTCTCCAAACTTGTATTGCAGGCTCGTGTAATGTCTTTGAGCTTTTAATTGATGTATTATGGATTTTATGCACATGTTTAATAATATTGATGATGAGATGTGATTGACATTGCTATGATCCCTGTGACTTATGAGCCCATAGAGGGCGTAGCTGTTGATGTGCAGGATCATGCCCTGCGGATAGGTACCATTTTGGATCGGTACACATGGGGAGATGATCAGTTCGGACCTCCATGGGGATGAAGAGCCCATTAGATGGATGCCGAGACCCCATCAGGAGGCAGAGACAGGACATAGATGGATCAAGGGGTTTGCACCGGAGAAGAGGAGGACGCTCCACTAGAGGCACCCTGGTAGAGCTGGACCTAGGGGGGTTGTGCCCTCTCCACTGGAGCGTTAGTCTTGCAAGGCCTAGGACGTCACCCTTGACGATCATGATGTCATCTAGCCTTGTGGACATCTTGGGAGGCAGATTTGGCAGTATTGGCATGTGTGGCAGGCTGGAGAAGCCCAAGGAGGGCTAACGTTTTGGTCCAGGATGTTGCATCTGCCCTAGAAGTGGCTAATGTCTCCCTTAAAGGGGCATGACGTCTCTCTTTAGCTTGATTAGGGTTTAATTTTGGTCATTTAATGTAAAACAGTATGATTTTTAGTATTTTGGCCTTGTCGGCCTTTTTATGACCTAAAAGTAAAATTAGGTCATTGATACAGTATATATTGAGGGTTTTCACTCTCATTTTATCACCATCTCTCACTGACCACTTGGTGAGGTCTGAAATTTGCACTCTATTTTAGGGTTTTGGCTGAAATAGTGAGGCACACTTGTTGAAGGAAGATTTTCTTGGCATATTTTGGCATTTCTCTTGGTGGAAGGTGTTATAACTAGGGTTTTCTACTTGATTTCTTGGTTAAATGTAAGTGAATTTCTGCAAAACTTCTTAATTGAATGGTTGTAGTATTGCTTTTCTTGCATTTATGGTCATATTTTGCTGATATAAACCCTAGGTGACAAGCACACTTAGAAGGTCCTTGTCTCATGTCCCCATCAAGGTTTTGTCCATTTTATTTGCTGAAATGAGATAGAGCCTTGCCTTAGCAACACTTTACTCTTTCTAGCCTTTGTAGAAGAAGATTGAGCCTTGCCATAGCAACACTCAAATCTATATTCTTCCTTGCTAGTCGTTTTCCTTATTTAAAGCTGAGAAGGAGAAAACGCATCAAGGCCTAGTTCCCCTACACCTTGGTGAGCCGATTTTCCCTAGGGTTTTCTTGGTAAAGCCTTCCCATAGCAATACTTTACCTGCAAAACCTCTTGTCTTAGTTTTATGCAATCTTTTGAGCTAGCCGTTTGCCATTGAGCTAAGGAAGGAGGAGAGAGCACCGAGGCCTAGTTGCCTAGTTGCCCTACACCAAAGTGAGCCTCTCTTCCCTAGGGTTTTATCCTTGAGGCCTTGCCATCACAACAACTCAAGGTCTAACCCTCTTTTCCTTAGTCGTATTATTATCATTTGATCCTTCAACTCTTGCATCCTCCTATTGACTCCATATGCCCTAGGAACGCACTGATCTAAGCCTTAGTGTAATCTCAAAACAACTTTAAATACCTTTGATCAAACCCTAACCTTTCTAACCCTAGCTTAAGACTAACCTTGCTAACCTATTACTGCTGTCATCTTTTGCTATAAACATCATTGTGCAACTAACGTTTTACATTTAAGCAATTGAATGGTTATTTAAGGCATTACCTAATGAAGTGTAATTAGTTACATTGAATGCCAAGCTTCTTTAACATTTATTGAAGAAGTGATCTTATAAATTGTTGCTATTGTACAAACATTGACTTCGTCAATATTTTATTGCTCCAATTGTTTATATATCAGATAGTCATTAAAATATATGAAGTACTAACTAAGCGAGTAAGCCTGCATATATATCTCTTGTTGCTTTGTCTCGGGCAGGTACATCTCATTTTGGTTACACTTCTCTTTATTGGCTGGTTAGCTGAACTATCTGCTCGGTGGTGACTTGTAAGGAGGGGGAATTTTTATCTTATCCTACAATCCTTTGCCTTCTCAAAACCCCAGGTTACCGGGGATGTCTCCCCTGGGCCTTACCTCCCTAAACAGAAAGAAACTTCCCATCGAGGTGACATTGGGTGAGATTGGTTCAGTTACTGCGAATTGTGCGATAAAAATCCCAAACAATGACAAGTGGAGAAGCAAGAGAGAAGGGAGAGGGCGCGACCTCTCCAAGAGAGGGTTGTCTCTCTCTAGAATGCACCACCTCTCCAAGAGGGGCGCACCTTCCTTTGCCCACATGCTTCAAACAAGAGATGGCTGCCACTTAGCTTGAGTTTCATCCAATAGAAGTCTCATCTCAAGCGTTGTTGATGATTACAGCGGCATGAGACATCCTCTAGGACAAAGACCTGAGAGAGAGCCCATGAGTTGGGTGTGCCCATGAGATGGGTGTGTGGTTCCTATCTGAGACAGAATTGGAATGTTGTGCTGGCCTCCTCTGTGTAGAGAGTTGAGATGATAGTCTAGATGATTCTCCTATGTAACGCAGTGAGAAAGAAGATCTGCTGAGTTGGACGTGCCTATGGCTGAGCATAGGTGAACGTGTGGAAAAGCCCATGAGTTGGGTGCATCGTTCTGAGACAGAGATGAAACGATGTATTAGCCTCCTCTGAGCAAAGAGTTGAGATGATGTGATACTCCAGATGATTCTCTTGTGTAACGCAGTGAGAAAGAAGATCTGCTGAGTTGTACGTGCCTTTGGCTGAGCACAGGTGAACGTGATCCTAGTGGCTGAGCACTAGTGAGTGTGGTTATCCCGTGAGACATAATGAGATAGAGATGTGGACATCCCTGTGGCTGAGCACAAATGGATGTGCGCCTAGTCGCTGAGCACTAGTGGGTGTATGGGATCCCTTGCTATATTGTTCAAGAGTCAGACTTACCTGTAATCCTATTTGTGATGTAAAGGGTACATGTCGGCCCCACTATAAAGTGAAAGATAATTAATGTAAAAGATAATTAATATGGTAATTATTAATTATATTGTGAGTTATTGAGGTCGGTCCTGTTGTGCCAATAGACACCACTGTTGATAGGTTTAGTCTAATATAAGTAAAGGTAAATTCCCCATTGAGGAATCATAACACAAGTGTGAGTTTGGAAATTTCAGCAAGTACTTACTTCTTGGGAAAAGTGTGCACCTCTCTTGGGCGCTAGTCTTCTAGGGTTTGTGAGCACCCTTTTGTGTGCTAGTCTTTTATGGTGGTGGAGGTCTTTCTCTTGAAGAATATAGCAAAGGATTGGCTCGGTTTTCTTCCCTTGTTGAGAAGGTATTCCCAGGATACTTCTTGTGTACTTGTTCATGGTGTTTCTTCTTGTGATCTTGGTTGCTGCAACAAATTGTCTAAGGGTTAAGTAAAATGCTAAAAACGGAATGAACTTCATGCTTAAGCCTAGCTTATTGAAAAATCAACAAGCGCCACATAGCCTTCTTGTCTTTATTTGACTCAAAACATGTCAAAACATGTTTCCGACAAGTTTGCTAAAAAATAGCACTTGCTGATTTTTCCTGATTTTTTATGTCTTTTCTCACCTTTGTGAGCATAATTAACTTTTTAGTGATTAAAATCATTAACTTTACTCACAAGAGTGGGTTCTGAGGTAAAGTGGGTGCTCTAGGTCCAAAAATGATCACCCCCAAGGAATATAATGCCTCCTAGTACCACTTTTTTAATACAAACTCAAATTACAATTAAAAAAATCCGCTTTACGAGAAATTTTTTATTACCTAAAAAAATTAAAAAATCCTAAGGGGCACTTAGCACATTTCCATGAGACTCTAGGATAATGCTTAGCATGGTTATATACATAAGACTCTAGACTTAAAACACCCCCCAAGTCATATCTGCTAGTACAATTACTCCAACTTTGGAGGTTAGTGAGTGAAAAAACTCGAAAATTATAGATCCCTTAAAGAGCAAAATATAATTAACAAGTAAAAAAAACACTCTAGAGTAAAGTACTAGTGTCTAATCCTTGGGTGGCTAAGCCTTTTACAAAAAATCACATGCTTAAGTCATTTTATCACAATTCCCCGTACGCTATGGAAATGTGGTAAAAGTTGAAAAAAGGGCCATAATGGTCGACTGGACTTTTGAACTTTGAATTTTGAACAAGTATTTGTTCAATCTTTGGCGGCTCATCTGTAAGTCCATCCTAGTGCAACTTGGTGGATAACAAGCTCATCTCCGGTGAGGAATAAGTCATCAACATACAACACCAATATAAGAGGATCCTTACCAACTTGTAAGAAATAGAGGTTGGGATCCGCTTCACTTTTGGAGGAGCTCATGCTCTGCAAATACCCATTAGTCCTCGAGTACCATGCCCTAGGTGCTTGCTTGAGTCCGTACAAATCCTTATTCAATTTGCAAATATAAGATTTTCTTCCATGTACCTCAAAGCCTTGATGCTGCTCTATTTACACTTTCTCCTCAATCACACCATTTAGGAATGTTGTCCTCACATCCATCTGATGTATCTTCCACCCCATAACCGAAGCAAGAGAAATACCAACCCTGCTAGAAGTATAGCTGGTGACTGGAGCAAAGGTCTCCTCGTAGACCACTCCCTCTTTTTGGGAGAACCCTCTAGCTACGAACCTTGCCTTATACTTATCGATGCTACCATCTGCAACATGCTTGATCTTATAGATTCACTTGGAAGTCACCATATACTTCCCTTTTGGTCTCAAAATTATGTCCCATATATCATTCTTCATGATGAACTGATACTCCTCCATCATGGCATCCTTCCAAACCTATTGGCCCGCTGCTTCCTCAAAACTGGAAGGCTCAGAATCAATGATGTTACTCATAAGGGCCACATAGCTGGAAAACCTCTGCGGAGGCCTAATCTCCCTGAAATGGCCTCTGGGTGTTGCATGCCCCTTCACATCCTTTAAGATATCTCGAAGCCATCTAGGCCTCGTGTCCTCGTCACTAGGAGGGTCCACTAGATCCACTGACTCCTCTGACTCTTCCTCATGGTATGAGGGTTGATCTTTTGCACCGGATGGATCTGTATTCTCCTCAACCTTTGTGATCCAAAAAGGATCCAAAGAAGACTAAGGACATCTCTGAATTCGCAGAAGCAACTCAGGAAGCTCAGAATGGCCTCAACAGACAGAGAAAGGGAAAAAATTCAACGTCCTCAAAACTCAGTGAAAGTGGCACTATCGCGAAGAGCGCATCGCAAGATTTCCAACAACGTAAATGACTCTTCAAACAGAGTTACGGATCGAAAGATATTCGTGATCAAAGTTTGGTCAACCTAGCCCAGTCAGCAGGGGATGAGTCAACATCCGTACTACTGATGTCAGCATCCGTACAATGTACGTGGCACGCGCAGGAGCTGACACATGTCATGTTGACGACAACATGACGTCAGCATGGTGACGTGGCAACACCAGAGGTTGCCATGTGTCACTCATTTTTGGATTTTTCAGGTCAATCCGTGGACCAATGAAGAAGCGCTATGTGGTAGTCCGTATAGCCATGTTGCAGATCGTACGGTGACGGGGTTGGCTGATGTGGCATGACGATATGGCAGGTGATTGTGCAGGTGGTTGGCGTGGCCCAATGGTTGGTTGCCACGTGGCCCAGTCATAGGCTGCCACGTGGTAGTGGGCAAATGCCCAATGAGGGCCCAAGAACTGAATTTCAAAAAGAAAAAAAGGGGTCCGCCAAATTTGGCGGAGCCTCGCCAGATCTGGCGGCCAAACGGAGTCCTCCGACAAATCTAAACCACCTCCAAATTTTGCGAACTACCACTCACACACACACACACACACACATGTATGGAGACTACGAGAAGAGGATGAAGAAGAAAGGGAAGAAAAAGGAAGCACAAGCCGATGATGATGCTTCGGTAATCAAGGGGCCGAAAGAGACCTTCCTGAGCCTCCATCTTCACCATCAAGTTCTAGTTCTTCATCCTCTGAGCATTCTCGTCATTCTCATCATTCTAGCCATAAAACGTCTTTTAAGAAACCATTATTAAAGCTTGATGTAAAATTTGCTTTACCTATGTTTATTGGAGATGCTAATCCTAAAAAGCTAGATAATTAGATCTGACATGTTGAAGTATATTGACGTGTTCAACAGATTGAGGAAGAGGAAGTCAACGTGCAATTAGCTTCTCTTCGGTTGGAAGGCACCGCTCTCGTATGGTGGGAGAGCAAACTTCAGGACATAAGTGAGTGTGGTAATCTTCTTTCCTCATGGTTGGAATTTAAATCAGCGATAAGGAAACAATTTTATCTGTTGGGTTATTTACATAAAGCAATGATGGAATGGCAAACTTTAAGACAAAGTAAAGGTCAAATTGTACAAAGTTTCACGGAAGAATTTAGGAAGAAAGCTCTTGCATTAAACATTCCTTTGGATTCTAATGAAACTTTAATGAAGTATATTGGTGCACTTCACAGTTATATTCGTCATACTTTGTTATTTTTTAACCCCACCAGTCTTGACGAAGTTTGTGTGCAAGCCACTCACCTTGAGAACAGGGGAAAGCATGTTCAAGAAGATCCCACAAAGAAACCTTCCAATCTCCCACATAAGCCATTTAAGAAGTTTAAAAGGAAGGACAAGAAAACAGCCACGGTAAAGAGAGAAGAAGGAAAGCCATCTTGCACTCATTGCAAGAAAAGTGGTCACGATGATGAACACTGTTGGAAACTACATCCAGAGAAGAGACCGAAATAGTTCAGTGGAAAGGGGAAGACAAAAATCGTTACTACAGTACAACAAGATCTTGGTTCCGATTTAGGAGACGAAGGAAAGATCACAACGGATGGAGTACAAGGTAAAGATTCCCTTCATGCTAGTTCAAATTCCAATAATGAATCTCATGATGATGAACGAAGGAGGAATGAATTATTTCATATAAGAGTTGTATCTAAATACACTAAGATAGATACATTATTTGATCCGGGTTCCCAAGTAAACTTGATATCTGAAGCACTTGTCAAAAAGATGGGTCTTGAAACGAAACCACATCCAAAACCTTATCCTCTTGGTTGGGTATGTGATAAAGAAAAACTTAATGTCACCAAACAATGTAGGGTCAGATTTGCTATTGCTTCAAAGTTGATTGATGAAGTGGATTTGGATGTTGTATCACTCGATATATGTGGCATAGTGTTGGGGAGTCGTTATCTTTATGATAGAAAAACAATCTTCTTTCGTCATGAGAAAAAGTACCACCTTACTAAGGGGGGAGTGGAATATATTGTTAGAGCTCACAACATGAGGATAAACACAACACTTGTTAGTGCAGGATAAATGAAGAGACTCATAAACACTAATAAGAGATATGTACTTATGGTCATAAGGGAGAAAGATGTCAGAATATCCGACGCTTTCCAAGGATGTGATCCTTCTCATAAGAAATAATTAATTGATATTGTTTCTAAGTATGATGATATTTTCCAGGAACCAGATGGATTACCTCCTAAGAGGGAAATCAAACATGAAATACATCTTCAACAAGATTCTCCTCTTCCTAATGTGGGCATGTACAGGATATCAGTGATAGAGATGACAAAGATCAAGAACCAGGTACAAGGCTTATTAGATCAAGGGGTCATTAGGCCCAACTCATCTCCTTGTGGTTCTCCGATCGTGATGGTGCCAAAGAAAGATGGCACATGGCGAATGTGTATCGATTACTGGGCCTTAAATAAAATCACAGTGAAAAATCGATATCCTCTTCCTTGTATAGATGATTTACTTCATCAGTTAAAGAATGTTATTTATTTCACTAAGTTGGATTTGCGCAGTGGATACCATCAGATCAGGGTTACAGAACAGGATGCATGGAAGATTGCCTTTAAAACCAAACAGGGATTGTTTGAGTGGTTAGTTATGCCATTTGGGCTTTGTAATGCTCCAACAACCTTCATGCGTGTGATGAATGATGTATTCAGGCCATTTCTAGATGATTTTGTGATTGTATATTTAGACGACATTCTTATATTTAGCGGAATTTGGGATGAACATGTAAGGCATGTAAAGCAAGTATTGGATACTTTGCAAAGGGCACACATCCAAGCAAGACAAAATGGATTGAGAAGGACAAGGTGAGGGAACTCTTCCTTCACTTATCTGTTGATTGATGAAAGTTGTTGGTGGTCCAAAAAGCTCTTAGTGGGAAGGCGTGATCCAAAAAGGATCTAGAGAAGACTAAGGACAACTCATAATTTGCAGAAGCAGCTTAGGAAGCTTAGAATGGCCTCAGCAGACAGAGAGGGAAAAAATTCAAAGCCCTCCAAACTCAATGAAAGTGGCATCATCGCGAAGAGCGCGTTGCAAGCTTTCCAACAACGTAAACGGCTCGTCAAATGGAGTTACAGATCGAAAGATATTTGCGGTCAAAGTTTGGTCAACCTAGCCCAGTCAGCAAGGGATGAGTCAACATCCATACTGCTGACATCAACATTAGTACGGATGACGTCAACATCTATACAGTGTACGTGGCACACGTAGGAGGCAACACGTGTCATGCTGACGACAACATGACGTCAGCATGGTGATGTGTCAACACCAGAGGCTTCCACGTGTCACTCGTTTTTGGCTTTTTCGGGTCAATCCGTGGGCCAATGAAAAAGTGCCACATGACAGTTCGTACAACCACGTGGCAGACCATACGGTGACGGGGCAGGTTGACGTGGCAGGCCGATGTGGCAGTTGATGTGGCAAGTGACTGTGCAGGTGGTTGGCGTGGCCCAATGGTTGGTTGCCACGTGGCCCAGTCATGGGCTGCCACGTGGTAGTGGGCAAATGCCCAATGAGGGCCTGAGAATCGAATTTCAAAAATAAAAAAGGCGGGTCTGCCAGATCTGGAAGAGCCTCGCCAGATTTGGCGGCTAAACGAAATCCTCCGACAAATCTAAACCACCTCCAAAGTTGGCGAACTACCACACACACACACACACACACACACACACACACACAGACACACATAACAACAACCCAAAAAGGGAGGCCTGCGGGCTCGACCCCGGGACCTCCCCTTATGCAAACGCCTTAACTATAGCTCTGCCACCGTTGGGCGAACGGACTACCTTGTGTAGTTCGCACCATTTTTTTGTTATAAGCCGAGTTTGACCACGGACGAAGGAGGAGGGCGCGCAATGGTACGGTCGGGCATGGGAATCGAGACATCAATATAGAGAATTAAATGCAGGGAGCAGGCACGAAAATCGAGACGAGATTTCTGAAGGGCTTGGGAGTGCCAGAGTCGGATTGAGGCGTGGAGGCATTCATTTTTGGGTAATTCGATGCCACGAATTCAATGGTGCTGTTTGTTTTCTGATTTGAGCAAATCTTTTGTAGCTTAATTTCAGAATGAGGTATACTTATGTATTTTGCCAAATTCTTTTGCTGATTTAATAAAATGGCCTAGCCATTTGAGAGTAGGACCCGAAAACGTAGTCCACCAGGGACAAACTCCGTTATCAAGTTTTCGTGTTCAGATTTGATGCTTATGTCTCTTCATTATTGATCTTTTCCTTCTTTAATGGTGCACTTTAATTTATGCTCATTTAATACAATTGTTTATAAGTCACTTCGATGAAAAGATCCCAGATCACTTTGGAGCCTCCTTCTTCTTACCATCTGTTGTGGTCTCTTGGGACCTCTTGAAAGCCAAGTCCTCCTCAAACCTGACTTCTCGACTAACTTCAATGTGTCCCTGTCCTGGAATGTAGATCCGATAGGCATTCGAAGTCTCGTTGTATCCCACAAACATGCCCTTCCTCCTAGAAGGTTGCAACTTTGTCCTCTTCTCCTTAGGAAAATGGATGTAAAATCGACAACCAAAGATCCTCAAATGCCCTATCTCTGGTTTCACTCCTGTGAATGCCTCCTCAAGAGTCTTGTCCTCCAATATCCTATGAGGACTCTTGTTCTGAACATAAACTGTCATGTTGCATGCTTTTGTCGAAAGCATCATGGGTAGATCTTGGTCATGTAGTATTTCCCTGGCAGCCTCAATTATGGTCCGATTCTTTCTTTCTGCAACCCCATTCTGTTGTGGGTTGAAAGGCACTGTCAGCTCCCTCTTAATCCCTGCCTCCTTGCTAAAATCTTTGAACTCATTGGAGGTATACTTGCCCTTGTTATATGACCTCAAAACTTTGATCTTCTTCCTAGTCTAATTCTCCACTAGAGCCCTGAACTCCCTGAATCGATTGAAGACTTCATCCTTGGTCTTCATGAAGAAGATCCATGTCATCATGGAATAATCATCAATGAAGGTCACATAATACCGGTAACCACTCGAAGATGTAACTGACATTGGTCCACACACGTTTGAATGTACCAGGTCCAAGATCTCCTTGGAACTATTATCACTGCTTGGAAAAGTAGCCTTGGCTTTCTTGCCAAGTGCACAACCTCTGCATAATCCTTGGTGCTTTGCTCCAAACTCTGGAAGACCTGTAACCATCTTCCTTAACACTGGCAAAGCCCTGTGATGCAAGTGTCCCAATATCACGTGCCAAAGATCGCATAGACTGTCACTATCATGTACTAGGGCCTAAGCTCGTTGACCAATCAACCTATAAAGGATGCCATCATAAGCACCAATGAATTTTGCTGAGTCAAAATTCAATCCTATTGGCCAAGCGAGAACCTATCCATCTAGGAATGCCACTGCATACCTTCTGACCTCCATGGCAGATATAGAAAGTAGGTTCTTCTTCAGTCTAGGTACTTACAACACGTCACTCATCCTCATAGGATTTCTGGACTTCAGCCAAAACGAAGTTGTTCCAACTCCCTTGACTGCATACTTGGTATTATCACCAAGTTCCAACTGCAATCGTGAGTTTTCCTTTGTCAAACTGGTGAGTGATTTCTATGATCTTGTCATATGACGAGACACACCACTATCCACCAACCAAGTCTTCATAGTGACCTGCCCAGGAAAAAAAAATCTGCAACAACTGTGTCTCAAGAGATGACTCCCTATCTTTCTTCAAAGCCTTTGCTCTGATACCATGTCAAATTTTCATGCAACTAATTTCAGATCTGAAAATTACTTCCAAGTGAACCAAACAGTAAACCCTAACTGTTATCACTGAACAATTTTACAATGAAATTATTGACTGAAAATTACAACAACAGAAACAACAAGATCAGAGATAAATCATCCATGCACTTGAGACACAAAATTTTCTGTTCTGTAAATTGTCAATTTCAGAAATTTCTGAGGGAAAAATAATCCTCCCAGCTGTCACAAAATTACAAAAACTGAGGACAAAACCAATCCTCTGAAATACCAAAAATTCAACAAATTTTTGGAACAACTTATCACTTGCAAACTTGCTGACGTCACCCTCCTGTCTTGCTCACGTCACCCTGCTATACAGACTTGTCACACGTGTGATCCGTACGGATCTGTCACACATGCGGCCTATTCAACTTGTTAACACGTGTGTCCTGTTCAGGATGTACCACACATGCGGCTTGTTTCTCAGCTATACAGTCCGCACGTGTGGTCCGTATAGTCCGTACCACACGTGCGGCTTGTTCTTCTCAGCAGCTGTCTCTTCCTTCCACTCGTGCGACTTTCCTCACCTCACTCGTGTGGTCTCCCTGCCAAGAACAGAAAAATAGAATGCCCAAAAACCCTAGGCCAGATTGCTTAGTTGCAGAAATTTCCTTGCTGAAATCACCATGCCACCTAGCACAAGTGTTTACTCACTCATGCTAACTCCATAATGTCACAATAAGATGTCAAAATCTCCTCATCTCCTTTTATAAGAGTCTAATGTGAGTATAGAAAACCTTATCTTACTCTAAGGAGACCTCCACTAAACTCAACATTAAATTAGAATATTTAATTCTTCTTTGTGGGTGTAAAACCCCAACACAAGCCCACAAAGCTCATCACCAAACCCATGAAGACCTAGTTTCATTCTAGGGGCATTTTCACCGAAACGAAAGAGTAATCTGGTGCCAACAAAGATTCCCACATGCTTGACACCATGGCTCCTTGTGGGAATATCTCCCGAAGCTACAAAAACATCAACAACCACCACCAAGTTGGACATCCATGAAGAGTACCTAATGGGGACTATGATCCTAGTTTCAACCATATTTTGAAGCTCTTTCTAAATTTGAGGTGCCAACTTAGGGTTAATGTGCCTTAGCTTCTGTCTCAATGGTTTGGCTCCTTCTACGACAAGGATGGTGCATTGAATAACATCGCCCCTATAAGCTTTCAGGTCATCGTAAGTTCAAACAAATATGTCCTTAAACTGTCGAATGAGATCTACTATACCATCTCTCTCAGCCTTAGTAGTCCCCTTCCCTATCTTTACCATCCTTGGCTCAATCCCCGAGCCTATGTGAAATTCAAAAGCTTTATCAGATTGGTCTACAACAGGATTTCCCTTGTACATGTCATGTTTGTCAAACATTTGTTCTAAGGGGACACATCCCCTTGGGAGAGTGTTGTTAGGTAAGTCTATAACTCTTAAGTTCATGGAGTTTGCTAGGAAATTTACTTGGGAATCAGAGAATTCCTTACTGCTTTGCATGAATCTAAGTATATGGGCGTGATCATCAAAAACCTACCAATGTTCTAGGTTACCAGGGATTGATGGCCTAAAGACCACTTCCATTTTTCACAAGTCCTGAAGGACCTCCTCACAAGGTTGTAGGGTAGATGCAGAGACAACTAGAGCATCAACGACATATTTCTTTTCTCTAGGGATAGCTTCATTCAAAAATCATCAAAGAGTTTTATAGTGTCTTGCACCGAGTCCCTATATTTTCTCAATCTCTCATTTTTCGCAACAAATTTTAGATTCACTTGGGACAACATTGTTCGTACAATCATACTCAAGCCTATATGAGAAATAGGTGGTCTCCTTGGAGGGCACTATGAAGACAATTCCAACTCTTGAACCAGAGTTAGAGTGAGCACCGTCGAATTCTAATGTCCACATGCCATCAATGTCCTGACATTGCTCCATCTAGAGTGCAGGATCAATGGCATAGAAATTTCCCATTTTGTCATCTAGATACAATACTTCATCCATAGGACTTTGCAAGGTTTCAACTTGGTATTGTACAACAAGTTCTCTATAGAGAGTGACAAAGCCTCCCTCAGGGTGAGGAATGGTGGCATACGATAGATCCATATGAAGGTTACCTCCTAGGGTTGTATCCCATTCCCTAGATAACAACATTCCCCAAACATTAGGTATATCAATCATTGCAACATTCATGACAAGGGAAATGCTGCTAGGCTAACCCTAAGGT
>ML838886.1:0-16805 GCA_009831015.1 Picea engelmannii
AAATAATGTGTAACACCAATTATAATATTTCAAAAAAATATTGATGCTTATCCTTAGATATTGATCGTAACAACTTACCTTGTTTATAAAGGAATGTTGTATAGGTGATAGAGTACATGTGTATGGAGATAATGAAGCAATATCATACAAAGGAGATACGTATGGATGTAATGAACATAATTGTTCATATTTCAATAATATACAAGATGATGAACAATTGATTCGATTTTACAAGTTGAAGGAATACAAATGATCTATTGTGCAATTTTTGGGTATGATTAGAACGTTTTAGTCTGTTATATTTTTAGAGCTTCCATGTTGCAATCAGGAAGGGCCCACCATTATGATATGGTAATCTTAATGTAAAATATATCTTAGCTTTTTATTCATGTACATGTTTGTTTTATTCCAGTACTCAATTGTGTGTGTCTTGTACCTATTATTTTGATTTCTTGTTTGAGTTAAAATATGAATTCATAAAGTGTACCTATTGTGTTGGATCTATTTAATTGTTATATATTTTGAGTAAATTGTGAATGGGTTTGTATTAGTGTAATTTTTATAGGTATGGTGCACCAGATATTTAGTAAATTTACTTAGTTTCATAAACAGTAATTTGTGTTGAGATAGTTGTAAAGATTTATAAAATTTTGCATTCCTGAAACGGTGTTCCTTATAGCGACTTTCATAATTAATTTTGAAATTTCAAGTGTGTTAATACAGGAACAATTAATATCCCATAATTCACCCTAGATGGACTATTAAATGGAGAATATTAATATACCTAGTGTTTCCTATGCAGGGACAAATAGTTTCTTCCAAAATTGATTAAGTTATGAGTGATTTACCTTTGAATAATGTGTGTAGAAAATTGATTACAATTTACTGTTGGAATTAGTTGCTACAGGAGGCAAGATCTAAGTTCATCTCTTCATTTCATGAGCCTCTAATGAACAGATTTGTCACCTAAGAAAGAACCCTTTGATTCATTGTTTAGTTATCAATTTTCTTTTCTAATCTTGGAGTTGTATTGTTGAAGGGTGCCTAGATTTGATTGTGAAGACTAGTAGCTACAGAAAACTAAGTCAAAGTCCATATTTCCACTTCATGAGATTGTAAATGGAAAAGGAATTATCTGAGCAAAATATTTTGAGTGCATGATTGCAAGTTTTGCTTTCTAATTTCTGAATTGTGTGAAGAGTGTTGTCTTTGAAAACAAAGTATTTTGTTATTGATGATTTTCTTATCCAAGATATACTAAACAGACATAGGAACCTATCTTTTATCAGCACATATATTGCATCAAATCTACTGATTACGAATCCCAGATGATAATTTATGTTTGGTAATATATTATGCAAATAATTGCACCAACACCGCTCTTTTACATCCAGTCCTCATTTCCAGCCCCTTCTTCAAATGGGGCATCGAATTCATGAATTGAAACCCTCCATATATCAATGGACACAAGTACATCATCATGGCGGTTGATTACTTTACCAAATGGGCTGAAGCCATGCCTACCTTAAACAACACCACTGACACAACAACACATGTTTTCTTCAACAACGTCATTACCCTCTTCAGAGTCCCACTACAGTTAGTCTCTAATCATGGTAAACACTTTGAGAATAAGATCTTTGTCAAACTCTCCTCAAGGTTATGCTTCTACCATGCATTTTCCTTCCCATAATACCCTCATTCCAATGGACAGGTCGAGGTTGTTAACAAAGTCCTCAAAACCATGTTGTAGCGCACTATTAACAAACATAAGACCAACTGGCATCATATGTTGTTTTCATCACTATGGGATTATCGCATGACAGTTAAAACTGCCACTAGTTTTACACCATTTCATCTCGTCCATGGGGTCGAAGCCACTTTCCCCATTGAGTGAGAAATTCCCACATTGCGCACTGTTATTGAGCTATTACCTGACACTGCTCCAATGGAGAAATGCTTGATGCACTTAGATTCACTCGATGAAGACTGTCGATCTTCATTACAAAACAATGAGGAAGATAAGAAACAGTCGAAGGCCACCTTTGATCGCCATGTCAACCTTCGCTCATTTAACAAATGAGATCTTGTCCTAGCCTACGATATCGCTCACGATACTTTCGTTCATGGGAAATTCGAGTCATTATGGCATGGAACCTACATCGTCCAAAAATTACTCACTAAATGCGCATACATCCTAACCTCTCCAGAAGACTACCCTCTGAAAGAACCCATCAATGGGTTGTACTTAAATAAATTTTACACCTAAGCGTAGTCACTCTACACTAGGATTTTTCTTTTTTGTACACATTTGTAGAGTTTTTAGTCTTCATTTTTCCCTCCATACCTTTTTTCTTATCTACCATTTGTGTTATTGACATATGTCTCCTCCATCGGCCTACCACATCGGTTACACTGATGGAGCTAGCCGATGGACACATAATCTCACTTCGGTCGCTTGGGCCCTCTATACCCCCTCACATGAACTTCTCCACTCCAACGTTATATGTTTGGGCTTAGTAACCAACAACCAATAAGAATACACAACCTCCATTGGCCTCCTCACCAAGGCCAATCACCGCCACATTTGTCACCTCAACATCTTATTATATTCCCAGCTTGTCGTCCTACAACTCAATAATGCATACCGTGTCCGTGATCCTTGCCTCTTCCGCAAATACTTGCAAGTTAGACTCTTATCTCAACATTTTTATTCAATTACATTTACACATATTCCATGACAATTCAATTAAATAGCAAATAGTATGGATAACTATTGTTATATTTGCATATATCACATCAAGACATCATCACACATACATAAAAACATCAAAAGTCTATCACAACATATAGTTTAGGCATCATAAAAAACATCACAAAAATACCATCACATGTGAACATTACAACGATCATAAACCATTTATATCCATATATATATATAACGATCAATGCATCATCAATGTTTACAAAATGGTACAAACTATACGTAGCCCGTAGGCAAGTGAACCCCCCTCACCCTTATGAGCACAAAATAGGTGTCACACTACCCTATACCACAGGCACACAGGCCTATATAAATAAAAAACAAATATACATCAAGCACTCATGGTGCCTCTAGAGCACCACCACTAGGTCCTCTATCTGGAGGAGGTGCCTCACCATCTAGGGGTCCTCTAGGTTCGGGGGAAGTCACCCAGTCATAGTTTCTCCCGCTACAGATGCTCTGCGGATTAGGGTCCACAACTATGCTATAAGGCCCACGCACTAGTCCAAGACTCCCTCGTCCTAGATCTGAGTCCACTTGCCATTGGGCACTCCCTGTATCACCACCTCCAATCGACGGCGGAAGTCCTCTAACACCCCACTGGCCTCTACTGGAGGAGCATGTGATGACCTCGCACCGGGGTCATCAAATATATGTCTCCTCCCAGCTCTTGTGTCATCTGCTAGCCTCGCACTAGCCTCATCCCTCTGGAATTTCTCTCTTACCTACGACCGTCTCACTGTCCCCTGACGAGCTGACTCTGCCACCACCTCTACTTCTCGGCCTCGCGACACCACATTTGCAAAAACACAACCAAAGGATAGCATCAACATCCATCCATAATATAAACATATGCTAGACTATAAAAATCACAAAACATAAACTACACCAACATACCTCTTTGGCCCCAAGCCTCCCTAAGAGCCAACACCATATCTAGGTTCTGGTTGTAGTTTATCCCACCATACAGTTACCGCAATATAGTCTGTGGCATCTGGCACCACACACATGCTAAGGTAGCCGTAAAATAATGGCCACCCTCCCCACCTCCATGCCACACAGAAATAGATGCCCACCGCATCATTCGTGGCTCTCATGCCTCAGCCACCGACAACAACACCCAAGGGCACAACATCCTCACCCTCTCTAAAAACCATGCCACCAAGATCGATCTAAAGGAAAAATCACCAAAGTCGGTACTTCGACACCAGTTAATCTACCCAATCATATTGGCATGCAACAACAACCCCCAAGCAAAGAATTCCCCATCCAACACTCTCCGCATGATGACCAGCTAACTACCACTAATTTGTTTTGTCACCAAGGACTCATAGATCCTCACAATCATAGCAATGATGCACTGATGTAACAAATCATCCATCGCCTCAATACGGAAAACTGAACTTGACATAATGTTCGGTCCCAAACAATACCTCTGTGCCACATATGCCAAGTGGACACCCACTGACAACTAGGGATCAACAAGTAGGGCCATTCCCTGAAAAGGGAGCCCCATCAAGAAATATACATCCTCCCTCATAGAGAATGTCAACTACTACCCCCACATAATGAAACATTGTAGATCAATGTTCCACATCGATATCTAATACTGCAAAAGGTTCTCTTGTGCCCCTATCCATGGGCGGTCAAAGAACTTCAGCAACCCATAGGCTTCCAAAAGTCTTTGGATGCCTGACTCATCTCTCACCGCCTCCCTGAGGCACTACCAGTCCCTCTCTCTCCAATGGACTGATAGACTACGTTGATCCCCGACATTCACATAAACAACACTTGATCAACCATCATCATCATTAAAAAAATCTCCAAAAAATATAAGTTTTTTTCACCAACCCAGCTTTGCCTCAAGTGCGCAGCTATTACCCCCATAGGCGCGCACACATGTGCGCCTGTTCTTTTCTCATGTGTGCAAAATGCACAACTTTATAAAAAACAAACATGCATAAAATATGTTTCTATAGCACCCACAGGTGTGCATGAGTGCACACATGTTCTCTTCATAGCTACACAGTAATGCGTCGTTGTCAAAGAAACAACTGCGCAAAGTGCGCAGTTGTACTTTGAAAAGGCGCGCACATGTTTTAACCACTCACGCGCCACCGTGTGCGGTTGTTTTCCATGCAACCATACATCATGCGTGAGAGAGTAAATTATACTTGCGCATATCAATGCGGGTATCCTTCCTTCTCCCATGCACTAGTGGACCCACCCCTATAAAAATTCCTAGTACAACCACTCATATGACCTTTCCTAGAAAATGAACCCTAAATACTATGTAGGAGGATGAGACCACTAACCTGACTCTCGCAAATCATGGATCAGTCGGCTCTAACTCCCGTAATCATCAAATCTCCTCAATAAACCACTTGACAACTCACTACGACCGAAGGTACAAATGAGGTGGCATTGTGGGCCCTATAGCTATATATCACCCCCTTTACCAAACTTCCACCCTCAATTACAGAAGCTCAGAACATTCATTTTCCAATCTGTCTTCAACCACAGGATCAGGATCCCGCCACCTACACAGTCACATTCCCCAGGTCACCATCCATCCTCAGCCCCAGGGGATCATTTTTCTCACATCACATCCAGGTACGGATGCTCAAGTTCCAAATTATCAAATAATTGTTATAAGTTCTTTATCTTCATATATTTTTCACGTCGGGTATTCAATTTTAATGTGTGTAGGTACTTAGGTCATCACAAACCACCACAACCCCTTTAAGTATATGGTTGACACTGGTATGTAGTCATTCCCTATGAATACCAATTGCATCTCCCAGTCACACCCTCTGACATTCGCCTTTAGGATCCTCACATTGGGCTCTGTAATACTATGACCTCTGCTGCATTTTGGTACTGTCACCCCGTAGTACTCTTCCCCACATGAGTTGTCCCTGTCATAGTCCCCTTTACCACTTCGACACTCATGCTTATTTCACCACTTAGGGATGGGATTCATGACAGTCTTATGCATTTCCGAGAATCATCCACATACTCCTTCTCCTCATTTTTCTATCTTTCCCAAAGGAATCCCAGCTTATTCCATCATGGTTCTTGTTTGACTATGCATCTGCAGTATCATTAACCCTCCATTTCATCCACAATCAGTTTTCCCATCTGTCGATTACCCTCCGTTCATTTACCACATACAGAAACCCACCTATGGGGCCCCCAACCTCCACTAGTTATTCACACAACGTGTCCCCTCACAGGCCAATCCATCTTGCTTTGGGCCACCCATTTCTGTATCTGCACACTTATCCCAAATTATTCTTCATTCATTTGGTAATTGTACAAAGCCTTTGTTTCCAACATTTACATCACTTTTTGTTGTCTCCTTTAGCGACCTTATTTTTCCAACAAAGCAACCCCTATCACCCTTGGTTGGGGAATTCATTACCTTCTACTCTTGTTGACATCATCCATAAACATTGAGTATCCCACAGTCCATATACCCTTGATCTCTAAGTTTGTCCACTTTGTCATGCCTCTCGCACAATTTAATCCACGTCTATTCATCCCCTTGATGCTAGATCCAGTTTCGTGATTGTTGCCACTCACACTTCATATATATCCCCAACCAAGGGAAGTTTTGAGTCTCACTACACCTTAACTTCGTCCATGTACCTCATCAGTTCCTGATCTCATCCTGTGGATTTCATGAAGCCCTTTGCTTCTTGGAGTCGTGTTTCCTTTTTTGTCGACATCAACACAAATTCCAGAAGGGCGACAATATATTGACTCCCATTACCTTTACAATGATGAGTATCAGACGACACAGAGAGAACCATCATTTCTCTCTACTATCATTAAACCCCATAACATTTTACGTCAACACAGTCTCATTTTATGATGGGTCTTACTATGTGACTATTGTAGTTGTTTTATACTGGCCGAAGAACTCTGAATTTTCTAGGCCATTAATGGCTATGAGTCATCAACACTTCTTACAGGTATCCTTGTCTCGGTTCAGAGTATGTTCACCATCAGAATTGTCCTCTGCCATTATCAAACTGCCCTGGAGGGCACTGCAGTTATCTACCTTAGCATACAACTTCAGTTACTATCATACATTTTTGACTTACATGACACGAGCATGGGGCATGCCCACCTCATTTGTATACAACTTTTATTTTCCCTACATAGAGAAAGGTTTGGGTCCCACAAGTTCCCCTCTCCCTCCAACGGCTCACTCTTGCAGTTTCTCTCAACACTCTTTCTTACAAATGGTGCTCTCAGTAGAAGAAACATTGACGTATTTTGGCTATATGTATTCTCCTAACCTCACACATCAGAGGGCATCTGTTATCACTGAAATTTTGTCCACAAATGGTCACAGGAATCCAACATCTCCAAACACCTATTAGTTCATTCATAGCCCCAAAAATACATTTCCAAAGGGCACAAAAACTATACAACTGGTTATAAAATTGACATGTGTAGAAACACTATAGGAAGCACGCACACATGTGCAGGCCAAAAAAGCAAAAAAAGTGCACCTGCACCTGATGCGTGACTGTATACGATAAAATCCACACACTCCTGTGAACGACGCATTTATGGTTCTTGTCATCCCCTCACCCACTTTTGGTTCAGCTCCCAAGTTGATTTGACCCTCAAATCTGAGCTGAATCTGAGTGGGGAGCTGGTCAAAGACCTAAGGGTGCCCTAAAGGGCCCCTTGTTCACACTAAAGACCGGTTGGATAATGCCTCAAAGATTTTCTATAAAAAGAGGCCATGGGTGCACTATGAATTCAAGAATATCATTGTATTGTTATGTTGCCTCTATTCTCCTACAAGGAACCTCTTTCCTTATTGGAGCATACTAGAATCATCTCATTAAGATATTCACTTCACCTCTTGAGGGAATAAGCTTGGATTTATTCACCATTTACTTTCTCGTTTGTATTTTGTAAGAATATATCTCACATAGGGGACTCAAGAGCCCTCCCTAGGAGGAAGAGGGGATCCATAAGTCCCCCTTTCTCTTTGGTGTTTTCCCACTAATATAATTTCTCTATTGGTGGCATGAATATTGGTCAATTGTTTGATTGATTTTGGTTCTAATTTCCTTATGCATTTTAGTTTTGTTTCTTTAGTTATTATTATCTTAGTTGTTTTTTTATTTCATGTGATTGAGTCATTTGATTCATACACTAACCTCTATCCCGTTTAGCATGCCCAACTAGACTTGCAAGTGTCCCTCTTTTTCTGATTCAAGTGGAGAAAAAGATACAACACCTGCTGATTCACAATCCTTATTTGAAATCATTAACCTTAATCCATCATAAATGTCATTAATACTTTGACAGTTCGCGTTCGGAAGTTTTGGATGTGTCAGGGTGGAAATATCCCAAAGTTCGAATTCACAGAGTAGTTAGTCTCTGAGTAATCAATTTTAAATCATAATTAATCTTGTTTAAATTTTTTTATTAATTTCAAGTGTTTCGGAAGTTCAGACTTCATGGGTTTTAAATATATCACAAGAGAAATTTTCCGAAATCCAAAACTGTGAAGTAATTAATTTATGATTAATCTCCCTTAAGTCTTAATTAATCGTGTTTAACTTTAATTATTTCAGAAGTTCAGACTTCATAGGTTTTAAATATAGCACAAGAGAAATTTCCTGAAATCCAAAACTGTGAAGTAATTGATTAACTCTTAATTGCGATTAAATTTCATGATTTAAATGTTTTATTAACTCTTGTTTACTCTTGGAAATATCCAATACTTCATCATTTTGAAACTTCGGTGATTTGTGAACTCACTCTTTGTTAAAATCCCAAAGGGCCATCTCGCGGAGTGATGTGGCAGAGATGATGTCATTTTGGATGACGTGTCAAGAAAAGAGAGGTGCCACATCTCACTCGAAAACATGTGAATCATCCAACGGAAATGTCAAAAATAAGTTCCACGTCTCAGCCCATGAAATATTTAAAAGACACGTGTCCTATGACTGTGAGTTCTTTAGGATTTATTGTGAGTTGTTATCTTCAGGTTTTAGAGCTTTGGGGTTTTTACTATTTAGAATTGTTGGAACATCTGAAGCGCAGAGCTCCGAAGCGACCGTTAGAGACTTACTCTTTAAAACTCAGGTGGCTCCAAAACTTCGGATATCATTAGGATCGTTCGATCAAATTAAGGGAATTCATCGACGACATATATTCTGCACACTTTATTATTAAACAACAACCAATGAATTTGATTTGAAATTAAAAGGCCATTTTCCAAGTCTTTGCTCTCTTTCGGTAAAATTTTATTCCTAACAGGTGAAAAATATAAAGCTCCAAAGTTCAAAATTCTATGTGTTCCAGCATAGACTCCATCTAGGGATTGTGGTTCCCTGTGAGGTATGAAATAACAGTATACCAAGTACCTTTATTGTGTAAATGGAGTCATTATTTCTTTTTGAAAAAACTTTTCCAGTTTTATTTAAGAAATAATCATTCATATAGTAACGAACTCAACCAAATCCTGAAAACCTTCGAAACATACTCAATGACTAATATTAAGTTAGGTTGTTTAAAATTTCATTTTCTTAAAACTGATTTTAGAATTGATTAAGATAATAAAAATAGCTTTAACTGAAATATCAAACTTCGACCAAATTTGTTTGCATAAAGGTTAAGTAGACGTAACAATTTATTTAGGGAATCCCTAGTTGGTTCAGGATGTAAATATCATCGGAAAGAGAACTAGATGACAAAGTATGTTATATGGATATGTGTTCTAGTCTTACAAATGTTAGGATATTTAGACACTTAGGAGTTAGTAAGATCTACTTGGTCTATTGTGTCGTTAGGTAAAAGTGTGTTTTCTATTGTGTTTCTTTAGTATGCATTAGTATGCATTTGTAGTTAGGAAATCTGACAGTCATGATATGTTCCCGACATAGAGTGATCTGACAGTTCATACTCTTCTCGATATTAACGACCATTGATCCATGGATTAGCACCTGATTGGTCCATGATGTCTATTTAAAGAGCATGGAGGGTCATTTGTCGATGATCGATTGTGAGAAACTCTCTTGTAAAATCTCTCTGTAATCTTTTTCTTTGCATTAATAAATTGCTCCAAGTGGTCGCGTTGGATGGGGCCGTGGATGTTTCCCCGTAGGGGTTTTACCACGTGAGAACATTGGTGTGTTGATCTTTGATCTGGTTATGTGAGTGTTTACTGAAGGTTTTCTTTCTCTGTTGGAATACCTATGTTGCTGAACATGGTATCAGAGCCTGTTTGAAGACCCACTCCTATTGAAGATCGATATTGTGAAGATGAGTTGCCTCATCTCCACTTTCTGTCATTTTCATACATTTATGGGTTGAGAGGACTGTTACATTGTGTCTATATCACTCGTTTCAGTTAGGAACACTTTTCTTTTCACTCAAAAAGGTTTATGTTTTCCCAAGATACGACCATTACAGTCAGATCCAGAGGTATAAAGCTTGAATACACATTTTTTTAAATTTTTGCATAGTAGTATTTTGGTTTTGTTTTATTTATTTCTGGGTTGCTACTCTTTTAGATATGTGTATTCTCTTTTCCATGTGCCCTATGCGATCTTGGAAAATCTTAAAAAAATAGGAAAAGGTGCATCTTTCGGGTAAGCTAAGCGAGATCTAACCCTTGTTGTCATCGAGAAGCAAAAAAATTTTCTTGTGTGAAAAGAGTTTTTTTTAGCACGCTCTCCAAGGCCATCAACAACAACAAAAATCCTCCTTCTGAACATTACAATATGTTTTTCTAGATCATTTGGTTAAAAGTTTCCTTATTAAGTAATAGGTCTTGAGTTCAAGTCTCTCTTTTGTTACCTTTTTTGAAAAAGTTCATGCTAAAATTGTAAAGTGTATTTCACTTCAAGTATAAAAGTGAATCACTATAAGTAGCTTTAATATTTTATTTTAGAGTTATTTATTTTGCATGCAACTTTTCTATTATAAAGTAACTTCATTGTAAAAGTGATCCCCACTTCTCTTTATAAAAGTGGGTCACTTTGTAAAGCAACTTACACAATCACGTGGTCATTTGGTTACCGATTGTGCCTTTTTTAAAAAGGGCATAACTCTAAAATCGGAAGTCTGTTTTCAGTGCCGTTTTTTTTAAACCACATAACTTTTCGAGATTTTTCCATCCAGATCATCAGTTTCAATTTTCAAATCCACATTATTTGCATATTTAATATGGATTCAACAAGTATTTTCTTGCTTACCAACAACAACTACTTCCAATGGAAATCTCATATGGAAGATTTATTAAGAAGTAAAGGCTTGTACCGGATTACCTTGGGAAAGGAAAACAAAACCATTAATGTTGATAAGAAAGCCAAGTGGGATAATAGGAATGACAAAGCACGTGAAATAATTGGAATTTCATCTCTCCTGATTTAATGTACCACCTTCAAGATATTGATGACCCCAAAGAATCTTGGAACACGATTGAATCTGTGTTTGGTAAACTCAATATTATTCAAGCACAACAATTAGAAAATCAAATACTGACCTTGATTCCAAATGATTTTTCTTGCCTTGGAGACTATCTATCTAAAACTCTGAGAATTTTATATGAAGAATGTAAGATAAAGATGGAGGAAGAGCATTGCATCTATCTTATTCTTTCTAAGATTGGTAGTGCATATTTTGTGTTTGTATCTACCTTTTATGCCATGAGAGAGGCTCTAGGAAAAGAAGCTTATGAAACACCCACTCTTGAGTCCTTTTGTGCTTCTTTGATTCAAGAGGAAGATAATATTGTACAATTTGGAGTGATCAACACTGCAAGTCCCTCCAACAAAGCCTTAGTTGCCCAGCAGAAAGATAAACCCAAGTATCCCAAGAAGCAAAATCCTCGCTACAACAAAAAACAACATGAGGGTCCCAAACCTTCTCAAACAACTTCAGCTCCTACTGGTGACAAAGGATAAAAATATAAAAGTAAGAATACTAACAGACATTGTAACTTTTTTGATAAAGATGGTCATGATGGAGTCCAAATGTTTCAAGAAGATGGAAGATTTAGAAGCAATGATGAAGAAGCACAACATCAATATTGATTCTACTTCTTCTTCTCATGGACATGCACTTTATGCCTCTGGTTTCTCCTTCAATTCAAATTCTACTACTACTTGTTCTTCTGATGAGTGGGTTATTGATTCGGAAGCATCTTATCATATGGCTAAGGATAAAGCCATATTTTCTTCTCTAAATGAATGTAGCACCAAGAAAATATTTGTGGGTGATGATAGATCTCTTAGAGTTGTAGGATATGGAACAATTCAAGTAGATAATGGTCATTTCAATGATGTATTATGTGTTCCAAGTCTTTCTTGTAACCTTCTATCAGTATATCAAATCACTCATTCAGGTGAAGATAAAACCGTCGAGTTTTCACCTCACCAAGTTGTAATCAAGGATCTAAAAGATCCTAAGCATGTTCTTGCAACTGGAATGGCTGATGATATTACTAGGTTGTACAAGTTTGACAACTTTGGGTCATCATCTTTTTCAACAGTTTTTGTTGCTCATAGCTATGACTTGAGAAAACTTTGGCATGAGTGGTTTGGTCATCTAAACTATCGTTCATTGTAGCAACTATGTAATCAACATATGGTGACTAGTCTTCCTCTTGTTTCATGCAAATATGGTGTTTGTGTCGATTGTGTTCTCGACAAACATCATTGGGATAGTTTTGACAAGCATGCCTCTTGGCATGCCTTGGGTCCTTTGCAGCTTGTTCACAGTGATTTGTGTGGTCCACTTTCTTCTCCTTCTTTTTCTGGGTGAAAGTATTTCTTAACTTTCATTGATGACTTTTCCAGATGTACTTGTGTTTACTTCTTAAAACTCAAGAGTGAAGTTTTTGACAAGTTTTTGGCCTCCAAAGCCCTTATAGAAAAGAAATCTGGACATCAAATTCAAAGGTTAAGAATAGATAATGGAGGCGAATATGTGAACAATAATTTTACAATCTATTTCACTACTCAGGGAATCCAAATGCAACACACTGTTCCATATACAGCACAACAAAATGGTGTTGCTGAGAGAAAGAATTGCACATTAAAAGAAATGGCTAATTGTATGATCCAATCTAAGGGATTAAGTCTAAAGTATTGGGCGTAAGCCATCAACTGTGAAAATTACATAGTAAATCGTACTCCCACAAAGGCTCTTAAAAATATAACAACGGAAGAATCTTGGACTAAAATTAAACCAGATGTAAGTCACTTCCATGTATTTGGCAGTATAGCATGGGCTTACATTCCTAATGAGAAAAGGAAAGAATTGCAGCCTAAAAGTGAGAAGTGTATATTTGTTGGTTATTCTGAAGATGTCAAAGTTTACATACTTATTCAATTAAATTTTAATGAAATTATTATTAGAAGAGATGTTAAATTTGATGAAAATATCTTGCCCTACAAGCCTAATTCAGCGATTGTGCCTTCTTTGACCTGCGAGCCATCTTTGACATTTGTGCCTTCTTATGATCTGGTTTCTTCTTCAGATGATGACAGTGAGGATGAAAATCCACCTCCGCCTACTCACCCTCCCCCAGATGAGTCCTTTGAACCTGAACCAACACTATCTCCACCGCTTCCTAGATGGGTCTGTTCAACACAAGAAGCAACTAGTGATCTTGTCGTTGATCCTTCAGATCAGTGTCAGATACGTTCACATTTCTAGCGAGCCTCTTATCTTTTGGATCAAGTTTCAGAAACTCATGATCCAGAGACATTTGCAGAAGCTTCAGGTCATCCATATTGGGATACAACAATGAATGAAGAGTATCATTCTTTAATGGAAAATGATACTTGAGATCTTGTACCTCTTCCAAAAGGAAGAAAACTTGTTATATGAAAATGGGTCTACATAACTAAGTATGCATCAGATGGAAGTGTTGAAAGACACAAGGCTCTGTTAGTTGCCAAAGTATTTCCCCAAGTTGAAGGAATTGACTATAATGAAACCTTTTCCCCTGTTGCAAAAATGAATTCCATCCACCTTGTTCTTACCCTTGCTGCCTCACATAAATGGGAGGTCCATCAGATGGATGTTAAATCCACCTTCTAGCACAGAGATTTGTAAGAAGAAATATACATGGAACAACCTCCTGGCTATGTCCAAAATGAATCTAGCCTTGTTTGTCACCTCAAGAAATCTCTTTATGGTCTCAAGCAAGCTCCCCGAGCTTGGTATGCCAAAATGGATAGCTTTCTTATTGCCACTGGATTCTCTAGATTCCATTCTGATCCTAATGTCTATACCAAGAAAGTAGGAAGCCATCTCATAATCCTTTCCCTTTATGTTGATGACCTTATGCTTACTGGTAGTGACTCAAAATTTTTAAACCATGTGAAAACCAGCCTTAAGAAGAAATTTGAAATGACAGACTTAGGCTTTTTGCACTATTTCCTTGGCCTCCAAGTTTTGCAAACCAATGAAGGAATTTTTCTTTCCCAGTCTAAGTATGATTGTGACCTTCTTCGTCGCTTTCACATGGATGATTGTAAACCAACCCATTCTCCCTTCCAATCTGGAGTTAAGATTTCTGCCACCTCTACTTATCCCGAAGTTGATGCCACCCTATACCATCAGTTAGTTGGTAGCCTCTTATAATTGACTCATACCCATCCTGATCTTTCCTTTCTTGTTGGTATTGTTGCTCGATATATGAAAAAACCCCATGAAAGCCATTGGAAATAATATAAAAGGATACTTCACTATGTTCATGGTACAGTTCAATTCAGAATACATTACAGTTCATGGGGGACTCCTTTATTGGTTGGTTTCACTGATTCAAATTGGGCCGACGACCCTGATGATCGGAAGTCTACTGCAGGTTATGTTTTCATCCTTGGTTTAGGAACTGTCACTTGGGCCTGTAAGAAACAACATGCTATTGCACTTTCTTCAGTAGAAGCAAAGTACCGAGCAGTAATAAATGCAAGTCAGGAAGCCCTGTGGCTTCGATAGATCCTTTTAGAGTTTGGATTACAGCACCAACATCCAACCAAATTTTGGTGTGACAATTAGAGTGCCATCAAGCTCACCAAAGACCCAATTCAACATCAACTTAGAAAACACATCGATCTACACATGCACTTCATCAAAAATCTCATTCATGATCAAGTTATTGAAGTGCTATTTTTCCCTACAGAAGATCAAGTTGTAGACATTTTCACAAAGTCTCTTACAGAAGTAAATTTTTCCAAAATTTGATCTATGTTAGGAGTTCAAGAAGTTGTCATTAAGGGGGGATAGGCTCTAATGCCTCCTTTCTTCTCCTATTGTGTCACTATTGTAAATCCTTCAATCCTATCCCAATTTGTTCTTAACGGGGGATGTTAGGATATTTAGACATTTAGGAGTTAGTAAGATCTACTTGGTCTATTGTGTCATTAGGTAAAAGTGTGTTTTGTAGTGTGTTTCTTTAGTATGAATTAGTATGCATTTGTAGTTAGGAAATCTGACGGTCATGATATGTTCTCGACATAGAGTGATCTGAGGGTTCATACTCTCCTAGATCTTAATGACCATTGATCCATGGCTTAACACCCGATTGGTCCATGATCTCTATTTAAAGAGCATGGAGGGTCATTTGGTGATGATCGATTGTGAGAAAATCTCTCTGTAATATTTTTTTTTTCATTAATAAACTGCTCCAAGTGGTCACGTTGGCTAGGGTCGTGGATGTTTCCCCATTGGGGTTTTACCACGTGAAAACATTGGTGTGTTGATATTTAATATGGTTATGTGAGTGGTTACTGAAGGTGTTCATCCTCTATTGGAATACCCGTGTTGTCGAACAACAGATATCATAAATATTGTGTCACTGCCAACAAGCTTGTATAGTTCCCCAGTGAAGTTATCCACTTCTCTCATTGAATTTCCTTTCACCACTTCAATTAGAATTTTGTACTTTGTTGAGATGAGGGAAATCATTATATGAATTTCCTTTCATCATCTCTTTTTGACAAGATGGGGGCAATCAAATTATGAATTTCCTTTCACCATATGTCTTATATTTTGACATTTTGAAGTGGGGGAAATCAATTTGTATGTAACATACAAGGGATGACATCTGTTTAAACTTTTTGAAAAGAAGGTCTGTCAACGATTTTAAGAATACTCTGAAACTAACTTTATTCCAATTTTCAATACACCTTCACCTATAGGGGAGAATTTTATGGGAATATTAATATTTTTAGGGATCAATCTTGAGCGAATTAGTTGGTTTAAAGTCTGATAGAAGATATAAAATTATTAGGATTATCCTAGACATACTTTTTCAAGTGAAATCAAAGGAGCATAAAGATTTTTGCATAATCTTGTTTTGAAAATATGTTTTTGAGTTCTCAGAGTCAAGGTGATCTTCTTTCTTTATATGAGGATTGAGAAAGGATAAAGAAAATATGAAGTGGATAAGAACTTGGGGATAGTAAAAATTAACCAAACTAAGGATTCGAAGGACCTGACACAAAAATCCCAATCCCACATAAGTTTGTGTATTTAATTTAGACTTCGTTTTAGCTTATTTATTTTTATTTTATTTTTTATTCAGAGATGGCTTGAGAATTTATCCGTATGACACTTTAAGTTGTAATTTTATACCTCTCTGATTTTTAGGATGGGTGATAGTATTATTATGAGTGAAATTTCCTTCCCATTCATTTCAAAGAATTCCCTAAAAAAATTATTTGAACTAGAAGGGTAGGAACTCCTACCTCATTTTCCTTTTGAACTTTCAACTAGGAAGATCATTATTTCATCACCTTTTTTGAGAGAAATCGAATGTTTGAAACATGAGTGTCGATTTTTCATTCAACCTCACCTCACGTTCAACAAGATATTTTCTACAAAAGGAATAAAATGAAAAATTTCAGAAAATCCCATAGAATAGAGATGGTATGTGATACAAATGTTTTCATATTTTGTTCCAATGATGTCAAGCAATCATAATTTATTGAAAATATTTACAACAAATGATCAAATGACTCAGATAATTTACAAAAAGAAAAGAAAA
>ML838886.1:32830-63335 GCA_009831015.1 Picea engelmannii
TCATACTTCAGCTAATCATAATCAAAATAATTAATTAATAACATATAATTAATTAAGGTTATATAATAATTAATTATAATTTAGCTAATTTTTAGGATTATTTATGAAATTATTCATATTAATAAGAAAAGGGTCATTACACATTTTTTTTTATATTTCGTGGGTTCATGGTTTAGTGAACTCACGGGTCCATTTGATTTTCATTATAAATTTGATGCATCAACACTTAACCATTTTTCTTGATTTTCTTTACACCACGAAATCCCAGACTCACAGAATCATCCTTTCATATTTTCCACACTAAACACCTTGCCATTCTAAATCCTTTTTCGCATTTTTCAACATTTATTTAATGCTACTATTATGGAAAGTAACTGATAATTAAATTTTGAAAAGGTCGTTATTGATTTCATACTTCTTGATATACTATCATTAAATGTGTATTAACTTATCATCGAAAAGAAATCAATTCATATTGTTGAAGAATTTTTTATTCCAATATTATAAAAGAGTTATACACGGAGTTCACCAGCTACACTAAGATGGCCATGAGAAAGAAACAGTTATGTGGATATACATTGAACATGTTCATAAGGGAAGACTACAATTTTCATTGGTCAAGGTCTTACTAGTATTTCACAACATTTCCTCTACCAGAAAGAAACCAGAATAAGACTTGGACATCAGGTATCACTCTAACTGGTTGCATTCCAGAAGTCTTCAATTGTAAAGACATAGTCTCTTGGTGCATTGATAAATTCATTTGAAATTGAAGAGAAACTCTACTACATTACAGATCCCATATCTCTTTATCTCCTTCAACTTTCAGTAAGATGTTGAAATTACCATAGCCGATTGTTACATTTAAAGGAGACGAAGCTAGAAGATTCCTTAAGGAAAATAATAATGGATTAGAGCTTATGCAATAATATTTAGAAGAACCCTAAAAAAGATATATCCAAAATTCAGGTCATTTTATTGAAAATTACTTACCTAGAAGTAGCATGGTTGTTTCCTATAATTACAAGACAAGAGTTTATAGAAACCATTCCTCAGTTGGATCTGTATATTTTATATTTTACAATTCATGAAGAAGCAATTTTCGATTGGGGAAAAATCATTTCTACTGAAATTTCTTTGCAATTATCAAGATTTAAAGAAACTAAGAAGTTCTATATCGATCCTTACTTAATATTCGCTATTACTTACTGTCATACTTTCAAGGGGTTTAATATTTGTAAAAGGGTAAATTGTGATGTTGACCCTGTAACAATTTAGTATCAGTCCCTATGGGGGGGAAATGCTAGTCATTTATTTAATGAAGTATATAATGAATTTTTATATGTTTTTAAGAATATTTTTTTTAGGGAGAATACATCCATGTTGTCACAGGAACCATTATCTTTTCTGGATAAAAAGGGGATTATGGAAAAAACATACAAATACAATATTATAAGGATTTTTTTCTCTCATGAAAAACCCCTATATCTTCCTTACTATGTTCCAGATAAATTATTTGTTGTTTAAGTGGAAAGGAAATACAAATCATGGTTTCATCTAATTTATGGGAAAAAGAAGAAACAATTTATTTTGATACCTTGGAAGTGTTGGTTTTTTATATTCTTTGCAGTGAAAGTCTAGTCGAGATGAATCGACTGACAGTAGAAGGTCGAGGCGGATCAAAAGTAAGTCAAAGGTTGAGGGAGTCGAATGGGAAAATTCATATTCAATTATATTGATGACAAGTCAACCATCAATAGGTTAAAGTGCAGGCATGAGACAACTGAATAGAGACCGAATGAAGGTCGATTGGTAGTCAATTGTAAATCCGACTTGGAGTCGACTGTAACAGAATCCCAGGATTTGCACGATGTGTAGCCAATGATATGCATGTATCTATAACCATTTTTGGGAACCAATATTTATCTTTTTGCCTATTGTAAATCCTATAAAGAGGTGTGTTGTAACGTCGTAAAGGATAATGAAAAATATTCTAATGCATTTGTAATTGTAGGTTGTTGGCCATGTATATGTAAATCGGATTGGCTACAGGGTTTTTCTTGTGTAGGAAAGAGGGTAAGATGTCGATTTTGTGTTAGGTGTGGACCAAGATTAGAAATGTAACCTTTTATTTAGTTTGAATAAGACAACAAGAGATCAGAATGCTCGAAGAATGTTGGTTTAGTTAATGGTTTCCAAGGTAAAATCTTGGTGTACTGTGTGATTGCTTGTGTCATTTACATTATTGATTAAATTATTCTTCTTTTCTTCTAGGTTTAGTGTGGAAGCGTCTCTCATTTCCTGACATGTGGTATTAGAGATTAGGTTTTCCCTGACAAATGAGTTAGAAGAATGGTGTTATTCTCTGGCGAGTATATCAGATTTTGATTTACCAATATTGAATTCGATAACTAAACCATAGGTATAGTGAGAGTTGTAAGTCATAAATTGTGTTAAAGGTCATGGTAAAGAATGGCGAGCAGTTCTAGAATAGAGATAGAAAAATTCAATGCCCATAATTTTGAGCTTTGGAAGCTTAAAATGAAATATCTTCTTGTAGATAGAGAACAATGGAGAGAGGTCTATCTAGGTACCCATCCGATAGGCATGTCGACAGAAGAATGGGGGAAACTCGAAAGAAGAGAAAGAAGAGAAAGAAGTATGATTGTTATTTTCCTTGCATATTTAGTGTTGTTGAATGTATCAGGTGAATATTCGGCCAAGAAAATTTAGGACAATATTGGAATGTTATACCAGTCGAAATCCCTGGTAAATAAGTTGTTCCTCAGAAAGAAACTGTATCTTCTGAGGATGAGTGATGGAAGCTCGATGAATGAGAATTTAAATGCATTTAATACCATGTTAATACAATTATTGTCTATGGATATTAATATCACTGATGAGGAGAAGTGTATCATCTTATTATGGTCCTTACCCGACTCTTGGGATAGCTTAGTCATGGCTATTAAGAGTGTTATCACCATAACAATTTTCAGATAAGATCCAAGTCTCGGAAATTTAGCGAAGAGCTACATCGCTATGGAAGCATGATACTCTAGAGGATAAGGTGACATATGGAGACATATGGAAAAATATAGTGGAGACATGGGGGTGATGGAACCCAGCCAACCACAGATCTTAGATGATACAGATCAATGATCAACAATCATATCGGGAAATGAAATAGCGCGAGAATTAATTGTTCGAGGGTAGGCTAGGGAGAATACCATGGTTTCATTATGTGGATGTGTGGTGCCCTTAGAGGCACATCGGGGTGAAAAGAGATCTACTAAAAGTCGTTCTTTCCAACCCCCAATATATAAATTTGTTGAGACTCGATGGACCATAGATACTGGAGCGGCCCAGATCGATGGCCAAGACACATACTAGGCATTGAAGTGGCGCAGAGGATAATTTTTCGAATGTGGGACAGGGAAAATACCACGGTTTCACCTCAAGGACATGTGGCACCATCAAATTCATATCGAAAGGAAAAGCGGGTAGACTTGAAACCACCCAAGCTCACCCCAATGTCATGTGTTAAAAAATCATTTGAGATACATCGCTTCCAAAGATCTTGTATGGAAAGGAAAGAGTTATCGGCTTATCTAGTTACATCAGTACCATTTCTCAAGTACTTTACACCATGCAACATCGAGTAAGCACAACCAGAGAGATGATCTGAAGGCTCATCATTCGAAACTTAAATCCGAGTGTGATGGGAAATAGTTTGGACAAGTACTTTCGTCGGTAATCTGTGATTAAGAACTTGATGAAAATCATCCTCCAAACATAGATAAATTTATCCTGTTTGGAACAATCAATATTCCTTTTTGAATGAAGCAATTAACAAGATCAACTTCCTAACTTCTTTATGATTAAGGGAGACAATTCTAAGTTTTTCTGCAAAATTGGGAAAAATGGATAAAGTTGATCAAGCAGCCCCCAACAAACTAGGATTTTCAAATAATATGAATAATTCATCAGTGAATAAGAAAGAGAGGTTGGTTGCACATATATTAGCAACAAAATTCCATACAGATCCTGCAACAGAACCAGAAGCAGATAAAGACATCAAATTAAATCCCATCATAAGGAATTTAATCATCAACGGATACGTGGATGGGGGATACAAGCGAGCAGTAAAGAGGAAGCGGAGAAAGCAACATAAAACAGAAAACAAAGATTAAGTGGCTGAGAGCGTTGGGGAAAAACAACTAGTTTGGTTGAGCACTCTAAAGGAAGAAATAAAAAATCTGGAATAAGTTCTCAGGTTGAATTGAGTACATTTCATATTTTTTTTGTAATTATATGGACATGTTGCATTAAACGAAAAACCTTGGATATGGAAGTCCTATGTATAATTCTCCCTATAAAGTAGGAGAAAAGTCGTTATACGTTACTCCTTTTTGTAACCAATCTCTATCTTTAAAACTATGGGGAAGTTTAATCATTTTGAATCTTGCATGTAAATATTCTATATATATCATTCCAAGAATAAAGAAAGTATGGAGAAAAGAGGCACTTGCCCTCTTAGCAAGAAGGCTTTGTAAAATCATGGAGCTAAAGTGAATATACAATGTAGAAACAAATTTTTTAATTGTTTATGAAAAGATTCTAATTGGCTATGATATGAGTTCTGTCTTCTTTCGTAGTGTGTATTTCTTATTTCTTTGAATTCCCATTTACAATTTCCTCTTTTAAATTGGAGAGTTAAAAGTATGGAATTCGTTTGACGATTCTATAGACTTAGCAATTTAAATTCATGTGTGTATTTCTTCCTAACTAATTCAGAAATGATTTTCATATGCTCTAATGCAGTTATGTGTTTTCCTTCTCCCTCTTTCACCATGCAAATTTCAATTTAAACTCAGACTCATTGCCTCATTTAGCCTTTTTCCTCTTTATAGTTCCAATGATTTGTCAATACTTTATTCATTTCTGACTCCATAGCCCAAATGTCACCCCCATTTCTTTAGCAACTTTATAATACCCCCCAAAACAAACTAAATCTAGCCAATGAAATCCAAAGAAATATAAAGTGACACGAGAGAGCCCTCTCTGAGTTGAGCAGGCTAGTGGTTCATCTCTAAAGTAGGTTGAAATAGTTACCTCTGTCATTTTTCTATTCAGCTAAATAAAATTTATAGAGTGCTAACATTTTGGCGTCATTGCTGGGGAAGACATTGAAATTTTTTCCCTGGGAAAGAACGACATGGTCGAGTTCTAAGGTCTAAGAGAATGATGCAGGCACGCCAACCAGGCACGTCCGCTCACAGGACCTTTTCTTCTTCCTCGACCCGAAGAACTGAAAAGCTCTTCTAATTCCCTATCGGGAATTTTCCACACTCACAACAACTCTCCAAATGACCTCCCTTAATGATCGGGAAATCAACACTGGCCTCTTTTCTTTGTTATCGGGGTTCCCACTATCGGGATCTTGACACCTGTGATGTTCTGGCAACTTGGATCACCAATCCCCAATCTCTGATGTGCTCCTCTATTGCTTTAGACCTCACCTGGCTAAGCCTTTAGTCCACACGACCGGCTTCTATATGACCTCTGTCATAACTCCCATCGAAGTTTTGAGCATTCCAATGTCGAAATACACATGTCCTTAGGACTCGTGATTTCTCGAATCCCGATGTGCCTTTTTCACACTAGCCCTCCTAACTATAGGCCTAGGCCTATATGACCATTAACCCGTGACCACAGTCTTGTCCCTGTCGAGGCTATGGGGTTTCAAATGCTGCAAAACACTTACCTGTGGGATTCCCGATTCTTCTAACCCCGATTCTCCATTAGGCTGACAACTGGCTTCCACTACGGCACCTCCCTCCTTTTCCGATGTGCTGACAGTTGGCCGCACAGTGGCACCTTACTCCTCGTCGGGGTTTCGCGGTTCATGATTCCACAATACACAAACACTTTGTCACCAGGATCCCCGATATCCCAATGCCTGGTATCCTGACGCCTCGATGTCTACCACGCGTCCCCACAAATGGACGACTCTGATCCTTCTAGGATTTTCCTATGGGAATTCCCGATCTTCTACTCTCGTGAACTCTGACTTCGTCAGATCCTCTGACGCATGTCCATCCTGAGATCCACGGCTAGGATTTCCCTGGTGTTTCGAGACTTGAAAGGTCTTAAGTCTCTTGACTTCTGAAACCCCGATGCCTTCAATATCCCGATGCCTCTCCAAGACTTTCCTCTACTCACTAGGACTTAACCCCAGTGCAACTTCTACCGAACTAGACGGTCGACGGTTAACTGACCTCTGATCCCACGGCTCACGACCCCTCGAACTTGGACCCCGAACATGGCCGTAACCTCCTCGCCTCTTTGGCATATCCAATGGCTGGCGGGATTTCACCAATCCTCTCCACAAGATCCTGACCGTCGATTTCTTCCTCCTTGAGGATTTCTTGAAAATAACTAGTGTTCCTCTGCACTCACTCGTCCTCCTGCACGTAACCCTGGTTTCAAATGTTCTACAGCATGAAATCCCTACGAAATCCTTCCTTAGGTCCACTCAAAGGTACTATACCTCCTGTGCTTTGTCAATTCTGAATATTTCAGAATTTGAACCCCCTGCTCGCACTCCTTGTGGCAACCTTTCAAACACCTCAAATGCTTGAATCCTTCGACCCTGCGCACACCTGCAACAATAGTCCTTCAAAACTTCTTCTAAGATTCACAGCTGAGACTTCCCTTAGCCTGCGCACTCCTTGCACGGCTCTAGCAACCCAATTTCACTTCTGGTTGAATGAGAACAAGAGTTAAACTATTTGAACCTCCGTCAACACACTCCTTTGCGGATGAATTCAACTGCACTCCTTGCAAGAATCCTTGCTCAGATAGAGAAACAATTGAAACTAATTTCTTCTCCCCTCTGATTTCAGACTCAAACATGAAATCACATTCACAACAATAAAGCAAATGCATAATAGGAAAAAAAACACTCATGAGCACCTCATTTAACATCAACACACAGAGATCAGACACAAAACCATGGATTTGAATCAACTTCTTCTATTAATTCAAGATCTATACATGGATGTTCTTCTACAGCTCTCTACTATTATCCTATGCTCTTCCTGCTTCAATAATCATGATAATGCTACAATGTACAATGAGGGTGTCTATATCCGTTTTCCATCCTTCTTTCTAAAACTGTCTAATCTATGAATTTAAGTCTATCTACCTGCATTAACTAGTTTAAATGCCTCCTATCTACTAAGGACGAGAGTGAATCACTCAATGTCCAATACAATGCATAAGTACGCCTCTTCTTAACTATCACATTTAAGTTTGGCGCATCTATTCTTAAAAAGTTTAAACAATTTAACATATGCTCAAAATGTGTGGCGCTTGCCCCCACACTTGCTTGATGTTGACGATGCTCCTGCATCATACTCCCTTGCTAGAAAATTTTCATGGGCTCCTGTCCATGAGCTCTCGAACGGTCTGTCCATGCTTTTGAATTTCTACTTCAGTCTCCCAGCTAGCATCTGCTTCTGCCACTGAACCTCTGGTTGTTCATCACTTGTGCTGGTCTCTTCAAGTTTATATGGGTATAAATATGCGACATTGAATATTGAAGATATTTCGATCCCATCCGGTAACTCGATCTCATAAGCATTTTCCCCAAATTTCTTCAAGACCCTACATGGCCCAATTTTCTTCATTTTCAATTTGTTGTATGTTCCCCTCGGGAACCTTTCTCTTCTCAAATGTGCCAGAACCAAGTCACCAACCTCAAACTGAAGTTTTCTTCGATGTTGATCTTCTCTCTGCTTATACTCCTGACTTGAATTCTGCAATCGCTCCTTCACCCGGCTACAAAGTTCTTTCATCGCCTTAGCAAATTCTTCTGCACTAGCGCTCCAAGTAGTATTCTGTTCTGAATCTCTCAATTCAGAAACTCCTCTCAGTTGTATGCCATATAAAATATGGAATGGACTTTGCCCTGTGCTCCTGTTCACTGATTCATTATAAGCAAACTCTGTCTGCGGCAATAAATTGTCCCAACTGCTGTGGTGCTCCGCCACCAGGCTTCTTAGCAAGTCTCCCAGACTTCTTTTCACCACTTCTGTCTGTCCATCCATCTGTGGATGATGAGCTGAACTAAACATCAAGTTAGTCCCCATCTTCTTCCATAATGTTCTCCAAAAGTGCCCTATGAACTTTGTATCTCTGTCCGAAACAATACTTCTGGGTAAGTCATGAAGTCGAACGACTTATTTAAAAAATAGATTCGCGATGTGCATCACGTCATTGGTTTTCTAACATGGGATAAAATGTGCCATCTTGGAAAATATATCCACTACCATGAATATCAAATCAAATCCTCGTTGCATCCTTGGCAATCCCAATATGAAATCCATGCTAATTTCATCCCACGGCCTCTCAGGTATGGGCAAGGGTTGATAAAAACCCGCATTCTGCTTCCTTCCCTTTGAATCCTGGAAAATCCTGCATCTGTCTACAAACCTCTTGACCTCTTCTCGCATCCCTGGCCAAAAGTATGACTCGCTCAGCTTCGCGAATGTCTTATCATGACCAAAATGTCCTGCCAAGCCTCCGCTGTGTTTCTCCTTTAACAGATTTTCCCTCATGGAGAAAATTGGAATACACAACTGATTATCTCTGAAAAATAATCCTTCTTGGATCATATAGTCTGTCCAAGGGATTTTGTCTCTGAGAACTGGGTTCTCAGCTGCTTCATACGCTTCCTTAAATTCTAGATCATCTGCATACATGTCCCTGAGATCATCAAAGCCTAATGTCTCGATTTTGAACTCCTGCAACAACAAACATTTCCTGCTCAAAGAATCAGCCACTTTGTTAGCAATACTAGAAATATGCTTTATTACAAAAGTGAAATTCTACATGTATTCAACCCATTTAACATGCCTCTGATTCAACTTTTCTTGTTGAGTCACAAACTGTAATGTATGGTTATCACTATATAAAACAAATTCCTTCAGAATCAAATAGTGCCTCCATTTCTTCAATGCTTGGATGATGGCATAGAATTCCTTATCATATGTGGAGTACTTTTCTTTTTCCTCATTCAGCTTCTCTTTGAAATATGCAATCGGTCTGTCCTCCTGACTCAAGACCGCTCCTATGGAAAACCCGCTTGCATCACATTTTACCTGAAATGTCTTTTGAAAATTCGGTAACACCAGAATTGGTTGTTCTGTAATCTTCCATTTCAACAAATTGAAACTCTTATCCACCTCTTCTATCCAGTGAAAAGATTTATGTCTTTTCTTCACTGTATCCATCATTGTTGCACTAATCCCGCTGAAATTCCTGATGAATTTTCGGTAGAAACTAGCCAAACCATGAAAAATTCTCACCTCAAATATGTTTCTCGATGATGGCCAATTCTTGATTACCTCCACCTTATCTGGATCCATCCTCAACTCATTCGTAGATATAACAAATCCCAAGTAAATGAGTTATGTCTTCATGAATGAGGACTTCTTTATGTTTATCAACAACTTTTCTTGCTGTAATCTCTTCATCACAATGGTTAAATGCTTCATATGTTCAGCCTTCGTTTTACTGAAAATCAGTATATCATCCAGATATACGATGACAAATTTTCCGATGAAATCCTTCAGTACTTCATTCATCAACCTCATGAAGGTACTTGGCACATTTTTCAAGACAAACGGTATGACAAGACATTCATACAGTCCTTCGTTGGTTTTGAATGTTGTTTTCCATTCATCACCTTCTCTCATGCGAATCTGGTGATATCCACTCTTCAAATCTACCTTTGAAAAAAATCTTGCTCCACTTAAGCAATCCATCAAATCATCCATTTTCGGCAATGGAAATCTATACCTAATGGTTATCTTGTTAATGGATCTTGAATCAGTGCACATCCTCCAGCCTCCGTCTTTCTTCGGACTGAGCACTGTCGGAACAGCACACAGAATCAAGCTTTCCCTGACCAATCCTTTGTCTAGTAGCTCCTGGACCTGCTTCTTAACCTCTTCATTTTCTTGCGGCGTCAACCTGTACGCGGATTTATTCGGAAAAATAGCTCCTGGTATGAGGTCTATATGATGACTCACACTCTTCATCGGTGGCAACAAACGAGGTAATTCGTCCACCATGATGTCAACGAACTCTTCCAGTAGTTCTTGAATTTCTCCTGGAAAATCGTCTACTCTCGTGCTAGTCAAAATGATCCTTGGTTTCCTGACCACAAAGAATTGTGGATCTTCTTTCTTCTTCACCTCGGTAAGAAGTTCCTTCCCACTCATGAGAAGTACCGTGTTTCTTACTTCTGGCTTCACCTCCTTATCTTTTATTGGAAGAAACATGTGTGTCCTCCCATTCTTCTCTAGAGTATACGTATTCATCTTCCCATCATGAATTACATTCCTGTCATATTGCCATGGTCTACCCAGCAATAAATGACAGAAATCCATAGGAATAGCATCACAGAGTATTTTATCATTATACCCTCCTATTTTGAATTCAACTAAACATTGTTTAGTGACATCTACCTGATGTCCCTTCTATAGCCATGAAACTTTGTATGGATTCGGGTGATCAGTCATCTCCAGCTCCAGCTTCTCTACCATCTTGGTTGAAACGAGATTATTTGTGCTACTGCTATCCATGATAACCTTGCATACCCTGTCCTTGGTTTTGCAAGCAGTTCTGAAAAGTCTGGTTCTTTGAGCTGAGTCCTCCACCTCCTTCTCAGGTGTTAAGATAACTTTACGCATCATCAGCGACCTTCTGCCTTCTGCATCTTCCTCTTTAACATCTCACCTCTGTGCCTCAAGGATGTGAGTCTCTCCACTGTCCTTCTTTTTCTCTGGACACTCAAATGACATGTGCCCATTTTTCCCACACGTGAAGCATGTGATTACTCCCCCTCTTCCTCTTCCTCTACCTCTGGTACAAGGAAACATATTGTTATCGACATACCCTCATCTCTGCTCAATATGTTGCCCTCTATACTCAGCATGTTGTCCTCGCTGTGAACTTCCACCTCTCTCGGTTCTAGTCTGAGGCTTTTTCCGGTCGTCCTTGGGCTTCTGGTATTTATCTTGGGCAACCGATTGGCCTTTGGGCTGACTCTTGCCTCGACTTCACTGACCTTTCTTACGGCTCAACTTCTCTTCAGCTTTCAAAGCCATTTGATAGGCATCCTCCACCGTTCGGATGGTCACCATATTCATCTCATCTTGGATATCGTACTTCAGGCCATTCATATACCTGGAAACTTTCTCATCATCACTCTCTCGATGATCTTCCCTAATATTCAATCGATAGAATTCCTCTGTGTATTCTTTTACTGTCATCGGCTTCTGTCTCAGGTTCTACATCCTCCTGAACAGATTTATTTGATAATATCTCGGGATGAACTTTGCCTTCATCTTTGCAATCATTCGATCCCGGCTTTTAATTTTCTGCTTGCCCTTGTAGCGTCTATCTGCTTGTAGCTCGTCCCACCATAATGCTGCGTGTCCATTCAACCTCATGATAGCATGCCTAAATTTATTATCCTCTTCAACATATTCATAATCGAAGTATGTATCCAGAGCTCTGATCCAATCTAAAAGCTTTTCTGCATCCAGATTCCCCTCATAAATTGGAATGTCCATCTTTGTTTTTGCACCCATCCTTCCAATAGCTTTGATTAGACGTTCATTGGTTGGATCCTTAGCTGCAACTTCTTCTTCTTGTTCAGCTTCAACCTCTCTTTTGGAATCACTTAGATTCCCAGCACTGACTATGCATCTTTGTGTTGTCACCATATCTTCGAGTCTAGCTCGTAGATCACGTATCTCTCTTTCCATTTCTGGATTCTACACTTGCCTACCCCTTCTCCTTGGTTTTTATCTTTCCTCTAGATTGGGTGACTGTCCATCCCGTCTCCTTGGTGGCATGGTGAATTTCCTTCTTCTCTGCTACAGAAAGAAAAGAAATTTTCTAGCTCTGATACCACTTGATGCAGGCGCGCCAACCAGGCACATCCGCTCACAGGACCTTTTCTTCTTCCTCGGCCTGAAGAACTAAAAATCTCTTCTAATTCCCTATCAGGAATTTTCCACACCCACAAAAACTCTCCAAATGACCTCCCTTAATGATCGGGAAATCAGCGCTGGCCTATTTTCTTTGTTATCGAGGTTCCCGCTATTGGGATCTTGACACCTGTGATGTTCTGGCAACTTGGATCACCGATCCCCGATCTCCGATGCACTCCTCTATTTCTTTAGCCCTCACCTGGCTAAGCATTTATTCCACACGACCGGCTTCTATATGACCTCTGTCATAACTCCCATTGGAGTTTCGAGCATTCCAATGTAAAAATACACATGCCCTCAGGACTCACGATTTCTTGAATCCCGACGCGCCTTTTTCACGCTATCCCTCCTGGATATAGGCCTTGGACCATATGACCGTTATCCCATGACCATGGTCTTGTCCCCATCAGGGATACGGGGTTTCAAATGCTGGAAAACACTTACCCGTGGGATTCTCGATTCTTCGAACCCCGATTCTCCGTCAGGCTGACAACTGGCTTCCACTACGACACCTCCCTCCTTTTCTGACGTGCTGATAGCTATCCGTACGGTGTCACCTTCCTCCTCATCGGGGTTTCATGGTTCGTGATTCCACGATACACAAACACTTTGTCACTAGGATTCTCGATATCCCGATGCCTAGTATCCCGATGCCTCGATGTCCACCACGCGTCCCCACAAATGGACGACTCTGATCCTTCCAGGATTTTCCTATGGAAATTCTTGATCTTCTGCTCTCATGAACTCTGACTTCATCAGATCCTCTAACGTGCGTCCACCCTGAGATCCACGGCTAGGATTTCCACAGTGTTTCGAGACTTGAAAGGTCTTGAGCCTCTTGACTTCTAAAACCCCGATGCCTTCAATATCTCGATGCCTCTCCAGGACTTTCCTCTACTCACTAGGACTTAACCCCAGTGCAACTTCTACCAAACTGGACGATTGACGGTTAACTGACCGTCGATCCCATAGCTCACGACCCCTCGAACTTGGACCCCGAATGCGGTCGTAACCTCCTTGCCTCTTTGGCAGATCCAACGGATGGTGGGATTTCACCAATCCTCTCCACAAGATCCTGACCATTGATTTCTTCCTCCTTGAGGATTTCTTGAAAATAACTAGTGTTCCTCTATGCTCACTCGTCCTCCTGTGCACAACCCTAGTTTCAAATGTTCTACAGCACGAACTCCCTACGAAATCCTTCCTTAGGTCCACTCAAAGGTACTATACCTCCTGAGCTTTGTCAATTTTGAATATTTTAGAATTTGAATCCCCTGCTCGCACTCTTTGTGGCAACCTTTCAAACACCTCAAATTCTTGAATCCTTCGACCCTACGCACACCTGCAACAGTAGTCCTTCAAAACTTCTGCTCAGATTCACAACTGAGACTTCCCTTAGCCTGTGCACTCCTTGCACAGCTCTAGCAACCCAATTTCACTTCTGGTTGAACGAGAACAAGAGTTAAACTATCTGAGCCTCTGTCAATGCACTCCTTTGTGAACAACTTCAACGACACTCCTTGCAGGAATCCTTGCTCAGATAGAGAAACAATTGAAACTCATTTCTTCTCCCCTCTGATTTCAGACTCAAACATGAAATCACTTTCACAACAATAAAGCAAATGCATAATAGGAAAACAAACACTCATGAGAACCTCATTTAACATCAACACACAGAGAATAGACACAAAACCATGGATTTGAATCAACTTCTTCTATTAATTCAAGATCTATACATGGATGTTCTTCTACAGCTCTTTGCTATTCTCCTGTGCTCTTCCTGCTTCAATAATCATGCTAATGCTACAATGTACAATGAGGGTGTCTATATCTGTTTTCCCTCCTTCTTTCTAAAACTGTCTAATCTATGAATTTAATTCTATCTACCTGCATTAACTAGTTTAAATACCTCCTATCTACTAAGGATGAGAGCGAATCGCTCAAGGTCCAATACAATGCATAAGTACGCCTCTTCTTAACTATCACATTTAAGTTTGGCACATCCATTCTTCAAAAGTTTAAACAATTTAACATATGCTCAAAATGTGTGGCGCTTGCCCCCATGCTCACTTGATGTTGACGATGCTCCTACATCAGAGAAACAGACACTTAGGAAAATATTATTTGTATTCCTTCTCTGGCGAATCCACACATCAAAAAAGTTGTTTGAAGGTGATTCCACTGGTAGAAGAATCCAGAAATTTAAATTTTCAATGGTGACTCCACTCTCAATGCAGAATCCATCTTCCAAAACATTATTGGTGACTCTAATCAAGCTTCAAATGTAATTCATAGACTCCATTGGAAGATAAGATCCCTTGAAAGAGGTACGAAAAAGAATTATGAGAGAAAACAAGTACTTAAAATTGGATTTTTTCCAAGGCATTTTATTGTTTGTTATAGGTTTCCTTTGGTCCTTTCCTGAACATGCTAGACAAATTTTTCTTTACCTGCTGCATGCGAATGATGATCATGAAAATATTGAAATTATAGATCATCCTCCTAAATTTATATAGATATCTCCTCAGTTTATCACTGATGTTGATAAAAATATCCCATATAAGCCATGTGATAACCATGACCAAGTTGATGAGCCCCATGAAGCCAAGGTTGATATTTCACCTCCTGTACTTGATCCAATGTCCTCCAAGACTTATCATATATACAAACCCTTGAAACTACCCCAAGTCCTTCATGATTTTCATCCAAAGTACTATAAGTACCTACCTGTGTTTGATGGGGAACCTGATGCCATATCAGCTAAAAAACACATCCAAGGGTTTGAGCATTTTATAGATTTGTTTGAGATTGACCATGATGATGTTTGTATGAGGGCCTTCTCTCAATCCTTGAAATGGGGCACCAAATACTGGTTTAAACATTTACAGCTAGAGATAATTAGTTCATGGGAGGAATTGAAGAATGTATTTTCGAAGTTTTCGGGCAAGAAGAGATCTTTGGATTTATAGCTTAAAAAGTTCTATGCCTTGAAAAGAAAGAGAAATGAAACTGTTTCTATATTTAGTAGAAGGTTTTCTAGTATCTATTACAATTTTCCCAAAGAAATTCAACCCACTGAAGTTGTTGCCATGCTCCATTATGCAACTACTCTTCATCCAGATTTATCTTTCCCCCTGATGGAAAGAAGACCTAAGTCCTTACAACAAATGTTCAATGATGCCCAAGAGATTCAACAAAATATCTGAGCATGTGAATTTATCCAAAATGAGGGGTTGGATATTCAAGAATATGAGAGTTAATATGAATAAGAAAAGATTGATTGGAATCTTGAACATTGAGTCGATAATATCATAACTTCTCTTGAAATTTTCAATGCTCATGATTTTTCAAAAGATTATATTCCACTTGTTGAAAAAGGAGGTGCTATTTTAACTCCTGATCCATTCCAAGATAAGCACAAGACTGATTGTTTATGTATTCATTTTTAGACAATCAAGAAGATGAAGCTGCAAGTCAGCCTGTTGAAATGCAGGTTGATGTTCCAAGTTTTTTCTTATTAGATGATATTGCAGATGTTGTTGATTTGCCTATATATGATAAATATGATGATGATTATGATGTTGACTTCCTGGAAAAAATAGCTTTATGTTCTCTATCAAAAAACGTTCCTTTTCAGGTAATAAGAGAAATCAACCTACATATCACAGTTACAAAGAAGAAAGTATGGAATCAACTGAAGGGAATTATTTTCCTTTATGCTTTTCTGCATTTAAATTGTTGAAAGAAAATTCTAAGATCATCATTGAAGAAAATGAATGTGTGTTTATGCCAAATCACACTAATTCATAGGGACAAATTGACAGGATATTGCAACAATATTCTCATTTGTTTGATGACCCTGTTACTTGTTATGTAGAAAATCTTGTCAGTTCAAAATTGTAGCCATTGGTCGAAGATAAATCTAAAAATGAGTATGTTTAGCAATCCAAAGAAATTGAAAAAAGTTCCTATGACAAAAGTGAAGAAAATGAAGGAGGTTTTGAATCAGGTGAAAGAACCTTGCCATTATGTTTTTCTTCCTTCAAATTGCTGAAGAAAAATGTTTATAATGTTTCAAATCAGAACTCCTCTAGGCATGATATTAAATATGAAGAAAGAAATGGACTTGCAAATGAAAACCATATTCTATTATGTTTTTTTTCCTTTGAATTGTTGAAAGAAAATCATGAGGTAGCATAGGAAGCAGGGAAGTCTGACTTCATTCAAAGTGACACTATTTCACACAAACAAATTAGGGAAGTCTGACTACATTCAAAGTGACACTGTTTCACACAACCAAATTATTATCAGTAAGGAAGATCAACAACCTTCACATACATTAGATGATCAAATGGTTGACTGCATGGGGGTTTATTTTAGTTCAGCATTGCAGAGTGGGCTCAACCTCCAGCTTGAAAATGAAAATGAAGTTGATCAAGAAATTGTTGTTAGAGGTCATTCCCCTGAAACTATATTCCAACAAGACAAACTGTTTCAAAGTTGTCTCTCTTCCCCTAAGAATGATGTAGTGGATAAATTTCTAAGTGACCTAAGAAGAGATGAAGTTTCTCAAAATACATCCATGAAAATTCTGAATTATGAAATAATTTATGATGATAGATTTACACACTCGCTAGAAGACTCGAAGAAAGAATTTACTTCCACTCATTCATTAGAAACTTGGAGTAAAAATCCTCAAGAAAATTCCCAGAAGGTTGGTGAAACCACATCAGTATTATTTAATGAACATGAAGTTTGTTTTCTAGCTTAGCTCCTAAGAAGGAAACATTCTTTCACGTGTTTCACGATCCCATGGCACGTTATATGGAGAATTTTTATAATCAGAATCTGCAGATGATAGTGGGTTGCAAACTTAAGGATAAAGGGAGTGATGAATTGATGTCTATATCAAACATGGGTCACTTTACACCCGACAATGTTCTTCATCCATGATTGTGTTGACGGGCGAAATTGACCATCCGTCAACTGGGAGAGTGGATCCGGTCTAGGGTTGTCTAATAACCCAAGCCGTTTGGGATAACCCACCTTGATGGGTTTAGCGGCTCCGTTAGCCGATCTAAGGTCCTAAGAAAGAAAGAAAAACTACTCTAAAATAACTAATCTAACTAAAACTAACTATTAAAAAAAACTAAACAAATCTAACTATTATATAGATACAATCTACTATCTAATACTATGCTAACTCTAAGAAATTAAATATCTAACTACTAATAGAAATAAATCTTATTCACAAATGTACAATATTTACAATTTACAGATTTGAATGAAAACCTAAAAAACTCATTTGTATTCTGTCCTAAGACAGCGGGAGCTATTGTTTTTTGATTTTTCCGATTTTATGAAAAATAAATAGAATAAAAACTATACAAACTAAACAACTAATATACTAACTCTAACTTCAAATCTAAACTACACATATATCTAACTAAACTACTATTAACAAATTAACTATCAAATGAATAACAAACTGACCTGAAGAAACGCTCCAGATTTGTCTTGTGTATGATGATTGTCTTAGCTGATCGGAGTGAGGAAACCCGCACTGAATTATCCATGAGATTCTCGTAAACTAGAAGCAATTGTGCTCTTCAAATATAATTACAGGACAAACAAAACATAAAAATTACAGCAATCTTATGATTTACAAATCTTCACAGTTAGATAAATATGTATGCAAAGATCTATACAAAATGATTCAATTAACGAAGAAGAGAAATCTATGATTCATTAATTGAAACCAAGTAATTGTTGTACTTTTAAAAATAATGAAAGAAATCAGATATGGATAACATATTAATCAAATCATATCATCCTGCAATAGATTATGATAGCTAAAGTAGTCTATAATCAACTGCAAACTAATATCATAAAACTTGAAACAAAAGTTTGATATATTGAAAGCGAAAGCTGTTACAAAACATCAACTCCCGTCTCAGTTTGTATCATAAATCCATATCCTGGTTCTCCCACAAGTGAGGATGCTCCTTATTACAAAAATAATAAGTATTTAAAGACCTCTCATAGGGTAAAACATCCTTGTGGAAGTTATCAAAACTGTTTACAGAAAATCTGGGAAAATATCCCAAGTTTGACTAAACTAACATCCTAAAATAAAAAATATATCACACAAATATCTCCTAGACTGTCACAGCATGCCCAATGCAATTAGAATGTACCTGAAAGAGGTAAAAAAAGGACAAGTTAAGAGGATATTTTGTTGATAGAATTGATAAAAATCTAATCCTAAAGACTAGCTACAAAATCTTACGATTCTGTAGCTGGTCTAAATCAAACACAGAATCGTATTAAAATCAATTTGAATTTTAAAGAATTAAATTCAAACTATTAAACAAGTATCTAATTGTTGTACAAATGAATCATTCTAATCGAAATTGTTATACTAATTTAAGATCAAACAAGACTAAGATCAATCAAATGACTACAGAGATGCATGTACTCTGTTCCATATGTTATCACCAATTCGGGTATACAGAATCATATTGGATAACTAACAACAATGAAATCGATTCATAGACCAATTGAAATCAACATAAAAGGTTGCTTCATCTATCCACAAAATCACTTTGAATCCAAACCAAATTAACAGGATAGTTTTCTCAAACTGATATCACTACATTAAACATAAACAAACAATCCATGTTATTTGCGAATCAAATCAAAACTGGTATGTAAATTATTAGAAACAAAATCATAGTGGAATTAATTGGTTGATAACAGGATCTATAAGAGTCATCCAATCGTTTGTTATTGCCAATTAGGGACAGACAAAAACGATCGACATTCAACAAAATCATTACTTGAATTCATTTCAAAACTAACTATTAACCGACTTTTCTCATGCGAATTCAACAGAAATAACATATGTCGATCCGAGTTTAACAAAATTGTTTTGAAAATTAAAATCAACAGAGCAGCATCAAGTCTATTTTCGATGCGAATCCAACTCATAAAACAATCGTGCTAACTCAAGATACGCAACAATCCAATCAAAACAAGAGTGAATCGAACAGTTTGAGTTTGACATAGTCGTTATGAATCAACACAGTTCCATGATTTCGACAAAGAGATCTTTTGCACAGTTCAGATATAATCCAAATCTGAATGAGAATGTTGACAAAACAGATTCATTTTTCCAATTTAATAGACTACCTCGTAATTATCAAGCCAATTCAATCTTATGAAATCATTTCAAAAATCAAATCAGGGTTGCTGTGATCCAACCAAAACAAAATCATATCAAATCAAAACATAGTCAGGCTCTAATTTTAGCATAAAAACCTCATGTTCAGGTTAGATACAAACAAAATCCAATCGAAAGAAAAAACCATTTATTTCGTTAACTCAAACCAACAGACAAATGAATCAAACCCAGTGAAAACCAATCAATTGCTAAACTGGGCACGGCCAAATTGTGTAACCAAATCATCACTTCATTTAATTTTAGCAAAATGAAAACAATGTACAGGATCTACAACATAATCATTTTTTATATGGCTATGAGAGAGTCATTTCGAACAATGGACAGGGCTATTTGAAAACCAAACTCAATTCATTATATTAATCCTAGAAATTCATAGAATGGAATTGATATTGAAATTCATACCTAGATAATGAGCAGACAACTTGGTCATGATAGTTTGGAATTGATGATGGCTGTAGCCGATTCGACATTCCTAAATATGATGGAACTAGTTGTTTTTTGCTTCTTGTCATTAGCTTGAAGCTTGTCCCTTTGGCTTGTCAACACTGTAACTTGGTTTTCCAACAATTTGATTTTGGACTGTAATAAGGGAACATCAATATAGTAGTGTTCCAACCACACATTACATTGGTTGCATGACGACTGCCCGGGCTTCAAAGTTGCAGGTGAGGGTTTAGTTAAATCACCAAGGGTTTCATTAGGTAGCTTGATACCTGGGTAATTAGGATTGTTCTTTAATCACAGGGGGAAATTAGAAACGAAATCATAGGGTGGCTCGGAGCACAGACCTTGGGAATAAGGGTATTCACTAGCCAGGAAGCGCTCGATATCAGAGTCCAAGTCTTCACTGAGGACTATGGGATTTTGATCAACGCTAGGTTTAGATTTATTCCCGACAAGTCTCGATATAATTCGAGCATTATTTTTACCTTTGTTGTCAACAGTAGGGTTACCCTTGACCTTCTTGCTCACAGGCTTTTTTACAGCCTCAACCTTGTCTGTTATAACGTCCGGTAGGTCGATATCAGGGCTGACCGAGGGTTTGGGAGAAGGTAGAAGGGCATGAAAGGGAACAGGTGGCCCGACCTTAGTCTCACTAACCACAGACTTATCGATTTGGACAGACTCTGAATCAACAAAACCATTCTGAGAGAGAAAATCTTGCCAACTATCACCGTGGAGGTTTAAATGATGAACGGCGATGAGTCTGATTAGGCTGTGGTGAAACAAGCTACTATCGACCTTCTCTCATTTAAACCTCTTAGACATTTTATAAATACTTCACTGGAAATAAAATGGCATGTTCAATGGATAACCCATGAAATTCATTAACAGTCGAAGATGATAAAGAAAAACCAATCCATACCGACCCTCATAGGTCACAAATTGTTTAACCACTATCAAAAGATCATGCCACCTAGGTTTAAGCATGGAAATAAGCATACCTCTGTCACAGGATGTGACCTTTCATGAGACGAATAGTAATGGCCATGGCACCTCATCAACTTTAGAGTTTTTAAACCATCGCTGGCCCGTGGCTACTAATCCTGTGGCAAAGCTGATGAACTCTTCACTGATTTCAAGCTGAATATCACCTATTTTGGCCCTACCTCCATCAAAGGTAAGGGTGAATTGTTGCGCAACAAACAAATTGAAACCCTCGAACCTCTGTACAAACGTGAGCCAACCATTATCCTCTAAATCTTTCTAGGCATTATCGAACAATAGCAGGGTTTGACTACCGTTTGGATCAATTCGCACCACCGGTGCCATGGATAAGAGCACACGATAAGTGATGTGAATGAGACAGGGTTTGAACGCAGCCTACATCGTGCGAAGGTGGTGGAGCTGGTTCATACATGCACGAGAGTCATATCTACAGTACAACTGCTGGCGCAAATAGTTGTTCAACCGATTATTGTATAGGTTAACGACTATGCCAATCAATCAACCAATGAAATCAATGGTAAGTGGTTTAAACATTTGCGCGATCAAAAGTTATGCCATAGTTCTAAACCAAACACACAAATTGAAACCAATACCAAGTTAATGCCAAAGGTTTTGATAACACGAACTAGGTGTCATATTAAATGATATATATCAAGGGTTTAACCATAACACCTATGTGCTTTTATGAAGCTAATGTGCCAAGTGAATTGACCAAATAACATGTAAATCCAATCGTCAATGCATCACAACCTCAATCACTCATGAAATGAAATCACATAATCAATCAAAGAATGTCAAATGAGTACAGATCAAAAGGTTTTTCCAACTGCATAATGATAAGTAAAATGTAAATGCAATGGGCATATCGATAAGAATGATAATGACAATTCAGTGAAGATTTTAATGCGACTTTGAAAACCAAGTTTTCATGCTTGCAGTCATGAAAACAAAAACAAAGGTAAGTGTGCAAATAGCGCAAAGAATAAAAATGAGAATTGCAACAAAAAATTTAAGGTTTGTAAAACACTGGTGTAGGAAGCTTATAAGACAGTAGAAAAATGTGAATTGGCTGCCAACAGGTTGTCTTATAGAAACTATTACTTCCAGATTTCTCAGCAAACCTGTTAGTTTCTCAATGGCGATCAACAGGTTAAATCGCATGAAAACAAGAATGCAGTGGAAGGGATGAAACATGATAGTTGTTTTTTTCATTTTTTAGAAGATCCATTTGCATCTTTGTTGGAAGAAGTAAACAGTCCAAATGTTTTTAATTTTTTGAGATTTGGATTTATGGATGAAATTTTGAGTCAATTATCAGCAAAAAAGCTTTGGAACAAGAAAGTGCAAAGAAAACAAACAGTGGATAAAATGTTGTCATGAATGCATTGGAATTATGATTTCACTTGATTGGCAGTTCATTTCAACAGTTAGGGTAGGTAGGAGTGTGTGAATAAGCTTGTTGGTCAAGAATTTTTCATTTTGGATTTCCAGTATTGTGTACAGTCAGATTTTAGCGGTATATTCAGTGTTCAGTATCCAATTGAGAGCAGTGTGCAGAGTTTGGTTTTTAGAAGACACTAGTGACAGGTCAAACCAGATCACACACACATGTTTTGAGAACATCCCAATGGATCAGGCACCAGGTCTACAGTTCTTTTCTACCTCACAGGGAGGATAGCATCCCCAATTGGAGCCTATGTTATCACCATAACATTTTTTAGATAGGATCCAAGTCTCGGAAATTTAACGAAGAGATACATCGCTATGGAAGCATGATAATTTAGAGGATAAGGTCACATATGGAGACATATGGACAAATATAGTGGATACGTGGGGGTGATGGGACCTAGCCAACCACATATCTCATATGCCAAAGATCAACGGTCAACAATCATATCGGGCAATGAAATAGCACGAGAGTTAATTGCTCGAGGGTGGGCCAAGGAGAATACAATGGTTTCATTTTGTGGGTGTGTGGTGCCCTCATAGACACATCGAGGAAAAAATAAGTCTAATCAAAATGGTTCTTTCCAACCCCTGATATCAAAAGTTGTTGAGACCCGATGGACCGTAGATATTGGAGCAGCCTAGATCGACGACCAAGACACATATCGAGCATTGAAGTGGTGCAGAGGATAATTTTTCGAAGGCGAGACGAGGAAAATACCATGGTTTCACCTCGAGGAAATGTGATGCCATCAAATTCATATCAGAGGGAAATGCGGGTAGACCTGAAACCACCCAAGCTCACCCTGATGTAACGTGTTAAAAATTCATTTGATATATGTTACTTCCAAAGATAATGTACGGAAAGGGAAGAGTTAACGGCTTATTCAGTCACATCAATACCATTTCTTGAGTACTTTACATCGTGCAACATTGGGTAAGTGCCACCAGAGAGATGATATAAAGGCTCATCATTCAAAACTAAGAGCCAAGTGTGATAGGCTGTAGTTCAGACAAGTACTTTCGTCAGTAATCTATGAATAAGCACTCAATGACAATCATCCTCCAAAACATAGATAAATTTATCCTGTTTGGAAAAGTCAATATTCCATTTTGAATGAAGTAATTAATAAGATCAACTTCCTAACTTCTATATGATTAAGGGAGACAAGTCTAATTTTTTCTACAAAATTGGGAAAAATGGATAAAGTCGATCAAGAAGCCCCCAGTGAACCAAGATTTTCAACTAATATGGAAAATTCATCAGCGAATAAGAAAGAGAGGTTCATTGCACAGATATTGGCAAAACAATTCCATACAAATCCTACAACATAACCAAAATAAGACAAAGAGATCATATTAAATCCCATCATAAGGGATTTAATCATCAACGAATACGTGGACGGGCGCGACAAGCGATTAGTAAAGAGGAAGCGAAGAAAGCGACAAAAAAAATGAAATAGAGCTGAAGTAGCTGAGAGCATTGGGGAAAACCAACCAGTTTGGTTGAGCACTCTAAAGGAAGAAATCAAAAATCTGGAATAAGTTCTCAGGTTGAATTGAGTACGTTTCAAAAAAAAATTGTAATTATATGGACATGTGGCATTCAACAAAAAACCTTGGATATGTCAATCATGTTTATAATGCTCCCTATAAAGTAGGAGAAAAGTTGTTATGCATTACTCCTTTTTGTAATCGATCTCTATCTTTAGAACTATGGGGAAGTTGAATCATTTTGAATCCTGCATGAAAATATTCTATATATATAATTCCAAGGATAAATAAAGTGTGGATAAAAGAGGGGCATTCCCTCTTAGCAGGAAGGCTTTGTAAAATCCTAGAGCTAAAGTGAATATACAATGTAGAAGCAAATTTTTGAACTATTTATGAAAATATTCTAATTGGTTGTGATATGAGTTTTGTCTTATTTCGTAGTGTGTATTTAATGTGTCTTTCAAATCCCATTTACAATTTCCTCTTTTAAATTGGAGTTAAAAGTCTAGAATTCGTCTGATGATGCTCTAGACTTAGCAATTTAAATTCATGTGTGTGTTTCTTCCTAACTAATTCAAAATTCATTTTCATACGCTCTGATGCAGTTATGTGTTTTCATTTTCCTTATTTCACCATGCAAATTTCAATTTAAACTTAGACTCATTGCCTCATTTAGCGCTTTTCCTCTTGATAGTTCCAATGATTTGTCAATATGTTATTCATTTCTGACTCCATAGCCCAAATGTCACCCCCATTTCTTCAGCAACTTTATAATACCCCCCAAAACAAACCAAATATAGCCAATGATTTCCAAAGAAATATCAAGTGACATGAGAAAGCCCTCTCTAAGTTGAGCAGGCTAGTGCTTCAGCTCTAAAGTAGGTTGAAATAGTTACCTCTGTCATTTTTCTATTCAGCCAAAAAAAAATTACAGAGTGCTAACAGGGAGTAATACAACCACACTAGTGCTAAAGGAAATGGTTGCTTCTCTGTTGTCAGAATAAATGAGAAGGAAGAACATGGAAGGATCGACCAAAGATGGTATGGTAGTGAGAGGTCGAACGATAGACAAAGATAAAGGTAGATTCTCTAGTAGAAATTTTAAGTCGAAGGGTAGATCTAAATCCTCATTTCAGTCGATGTGAAGATGTTGGAAATGTAGTAAAGTTGGGAATTATAAAAAGGAATATAATTTGAAGGAAAAATAATTCATTGTTGGATCGAACAAGAAGCAATCGACTGAGAGAAAGACGATCCCAGATAAGGGAGGTGATGTGTACCTAGCTTCGACCGGTACACAATCAGATCAAGATGTTTGGTTGATCAACTCAAGAGCATCCTATCATACGAGACCACATAAATAATGGTTATGTGAATATTAACAATATGATGGGGGTGATGTGTTCTTGGGAGATGAATCGACAACCATAATTGTCAGACGATGAAGAGTTCGATTGACACTTCAATATGGGACGAAAAGGACCCTTGTAGGTGTGCTACAAATTCTGGGTTTGGAAAGAAACCTAATATCTGTCAGCAAGATAAGTGATGCAGGTTTTCATACTCTATTTCAGAAGGATTTGTGCAATATGTTCATAGGTGGAATGATATTAATGAAAGGAGTTTGAATTGGTACGTTATAAAAGTTGCTAGGGGATTTCAACTCGAATGGATGCAACAATAGCGTTGCTCCTGAAATTGACACGAATGTGACTTGACTCAAATCAACTTGACTCAAGATAATTTAGTTCAAACTAACTCGACAAGACATGCTAAAATCGACCCGACCAGGTTATGGCATGACAGGATGGGACACATCGAAGAAAAAGGAATTCGAGCTATGCAAACAAAGGTATGGTCAAAGGATTTCCTAAAAATTTTTTAGAAGTCAACTTTTGTGAACATTTCATATATGGAAAACAAAGTCGGGTGAGGTTCCCATCTAGAGAGACAAGGGAAAATGAGATTCTAGAACTAGTTCATAGTGATGTGTTTGGCTCGGTTACAGTGCCTTCACTTGGTGGATCCCTGTATTATGTCTCCTTCATAGATGATTTCTCCAGGAATACATGGATATATTTCCTAAGGAAGAAATTAGAGGTTTTCTAGAGATTTAAGGAGTTTAAAGCTCTTATGGAAAACTAGATAGAGAAGAGGATTAAAGTGATGAGAAATGACAACAGTGGTGAATTTTGTGGAAAATAATTTGATCATTTATGTAAGAAGTGTGTCATAGCATGCCAAAATACCACACCATATACCCCACAACAAAATGGAGTTTCTGAGAAAATGAAAAAAATGTTGATGGATAAGGCAAGGAGCATGCTCAGTGTTGTTGGGGCGCTCTTACAAGAATTTTGGGCAGAGGCAGTTGAAATTGCAATATATCTAGTGAACATGTATCCTTCATCAACGCTAGTCAACACAAATCCAAATGAGGTATTGTCTGGTAAGAATCATTTAGTGGCACGTCTCAAAGTATTTGGTTGTGATTCATTTGTGCATGTTACCAAGGAAAAAAGGAGCAAGTTGGACAAGAAGGTAGTCAAATGTGTTTTCATTGGGTATAAAGAAGGAATGAAAGGATAAGATCTGAGATCCTACATCAAGGAGAACAATGTATAATCTATATGTTGTCTTCATAGAAGTCGAAAGTAAGTCTGAGCCTGAGGAAGTTGTTCAGAGTGAGAATAATCCTAATACAGTGTAGTTTGAACTGAGGAACGAAGAAGATGATTTTGATGATTCAACTAAATCTGAGGAAGATGTGGAAAAATTGATTCTGGTGGTAAGGAGTAAAAAAATAATAAGAAAACCAGTTGAGAGGTATAGTCCTTCTAACTTTCATTCTGCATTCATGTTATCTGCCATCGATGATGAGCCCAAGTCAGTCGGTGAGGAAGTCAACTGGGAAAAGGGTAAACTCTGTAAGGATGCCATGGTCGAAGAGATGGAATCCTTGTACAAGAAGGAGACATGGGATTTAGTCAAGTTACCTTGTGGAAGAATTTTTTTCGATAGAAAGTGGGTTTTCAATAATAAGATGAATGTCGTAGGACAAGTCAAGAAGTTCAAAGCTCGACTGGTAGAGAAAGGTTATTCCCAAGTCGAGGGAGTCAACTTCGGTGATATTTTTTCCCTTGTTACAAAACTAACTTCCATTATAGAACTAATGCCTCTGGCTGAAGCATTTGATCTAGAGACAGAACAGATGGATGTGAAGAAAACATTCCTACATGGGGACCTAGAAGAAGAAATCTACATGAAACAACATGAAGGATTTGTAGTAAAGGGAAATCAAGAGTTGGTGTGCAAACTGAAAACATACATTTATGGTATAAATAAATTGCCAAGGATGTGGTATTAAAATTTTGACACATATATCATTAGATTTGGATTTTTGAGAAGCAAATTTGATCACTGCATATATTCTAAGAAAAAAGGTTTGTTTTTCATATAAGTAGCTTTGCATGTGGATGACATGTTGTTGATTGGAAACAATAAAGGAGGTGAAGAAGAATCTATCCTCCAAGTTCGATATGAAGGATCTTGGTGCAGTTGAATTCATCCTAGGAATGGAGATTAAGACAGTTCGAGCCACTAGAAATATCTGGTTGAATCAAATGAAGTATATTGAAACAGTCCTGGAATGGTTCTATTAACATATAAGATTGTATGGGTCAAAAAATTCACATTGGTTTTGTTTTTTGAGTCATAAGGGTTATATGATCGTGTCAAGGAGGATTTATGGTTTTCAAAGCCTACAATTTAATCACTTCTCCAAGGATTATTTCATACCATCAACTAACATCCTGCTCAAAGTGTGAAAGCTATGTTTGAGTTGGCGCTGAGAACTGATAGACTGGCGCTGCGAACTCATTTCCTGTAGCAATTTATCCTAAATATTTTATCATAAATCCCAAAATGTGATGTGGGTTTTTTCTGAAAGTGTTTTTGGAGGAACACAATAATGAAATTGAAATTATGACCAAAATTTAGCCTGACCAAGTTTGGCATTTGAAAGATGTAATTAAAACACCAGTGCACTGAAAACTGGCGCTGCAAACTTTTTGTTTTGCATAGTTGTTGGATATTCGCCTTGTTTGGAGGTTTGCACCTGTAAAGGAAGATTTGAATGGTCTCCTAGGAGTTATTTGACATGAGAGACATGTTTTCCATCTCCATATCAAGTAGAATGACCTATTTCAAAAAGCATTTATCTCATTAGACAAGATCCCTAAAAATAAGAATTTGTTAGGTTTTTGTTGGAATATTTTGTAACAAGACTCCTAAATGGAGGAGGATCCCATGTAGATCCTTGGTTTCTACCTCCTTAGGGTAGACAGATATCATTAACTATATATGAAAGTGGATTTTTATAAGGAAGTGGTTGGATTCATGAGCCAAGAGAGGAGAGAGTTGGAGGAGCAGTTTTAGTTGCTCATTTGTAATCCTAAGGGCCTGTTTGTAATGAAATTTTCTGCCATYAAAGATTCATGAGAKATTTTATCATATTGTCTTCTATGTTTTTCCATTTATTTTTTATCTTATTTCTTGAACATATTGTAGGTTTTGAAKATCAWAGCTWCCATTGATGGATGGATACATGAACAACAAAGGATTTKTTGTAGCTTGCCCATTAAATCATTGTTTATTGTCAAAGAAATATTTATTTGTTTGTAGAAATGATTTATGTACAATGGATGTTATTCATTTTTTCATATTCACCATGATTCTACTTATCATTATATATCCTTTTTTCTGATATAAAGTTTGATTTCCTTTGATCTGTAGGATGTTATGACTCCTTACCCAATGGAATGCCTCTGTAGACAAGTTGTTTTCCTCTCCCTTTCTTTCCCAGTCTTGTCGATCCACCTACCCAAACCAATTTAATCCATTTATATTCTGATGGGTAATGGTCTTGCACTTACATCAGTATAAGTGTGACTCTCAATGCTAACAGGTTCAACATGCAGGATTTCAAACTGGTGAAGGTGTCAATTTCTATGGGAGCAAGGCTTACTACTGAACAATGTCCAAAGACACAAGAATAAATAGACGACATGGCATGTGTTGCCTATGCAAGTGTTGTAGGTAGTATAATGTATGTGATGATTTTCAATCGACCAGACATTTCCCATGCAATGGGAGTGTTAAGCAGGCACATGTCAACACATGGAAAGGATCACTGGACAATTGTCAAGAGAGTATTCAAGTATTTGTGTGGCACGAAGGAATATGTTATATTGTACCAAGGAAAACCTGGAGGTGACAGTGGTAAAGTAAATGTACATGGATTTGTCGATGTTGAATGGGATAGAGATCTGGATCGACGGAGGTCAAACAATAGATATGTCTTCAAGATGTTCATTCAAGCAATAAGCTGGATGATTAAGAAACAAACGAGCATACCCTTGTCAACAAAATAAGTTGAACACATGGCGACCACTCATGGAAGAAAATAAGCAGTACAACTTCAAAGGTTGTGTTTAGGAATCAAGTTTGAGAAAAGAGATATGAAGATGAGTTGTGACAGTAAAAGAGAAATATTTCTGGCAAAGAACCATGGTTATCATTCAAAAACTAATCACATTGATGTACAATACCATTTCGTAAGAGATATGGTGGAAAGTAACAAGGTGCTACTGGAGAAAGTAGACAGGTTGGAAAACATAGCAGACTCGTTGACCAATTTTGTGAGTGTTGTGAAGTTCTCTTGGTGTAGAGAGGCAATGGACATTGTTTCCCTGGGTCTGTGAATGAAAGTTTAGGAATCTCATGTTTCAACAAAGAAGACAAAAAGTGGGAGAATGTTGGGAAGTTATATTCTTTGCAGTGAAAGTCTAGTCGAGGTGAATCGAATGGAAATCAAAGGTCGGCATAGATCAACAAAAAGTCAAAGGTTGAGGGAGTTGACTGGGAAAATTTGAAGTTGAAGATACTGATGACAATTCAACCATCAAAAGGTTGAAGTGCAATCATGATATGACCAACTAGAGACTGAATGAAGGTCGTCTGGTAGTCGACTGGTAATCTGACTTGGATTCGACAGTAACAGAATCCCAAGATTAGTGGGATTTGTAGCCAATGATATGCATGGATCTGTAACCATTTTTGGGCGCCAATATTTAGGGTTTTTCCTATTGTAAATCCTATAAAGAGGTGTGTTGTAAGGTTGTAAAGCCTAATGAAAAATATGTTAATGCATGTGTAATCGTAGGTTGTTGGTCATGTATATGTAAGTCAGATTGGCTACAGGGTTGTGCTTATGCAGGCAAGAGGGTATGATGTTGATTGTGTCTTAGGTGTGGACCAAGGTTATACATGTAACCTTTTATTCAGATTTAATAAGACAACAAGAGAGAATAACACTCAAAGAATGTTGGTTTTCCCGATTAAGAGTTTCCAGGATAAAATATTGATGTATTGTGTGATTTCTTGTGTCATTTACATTCTTGATTAAATTATTATTCTTTTCTACTAGGTTTAGTGTGGAAGTGTCTCTCATTTCTTGACAGGAAGGTCAAAGAAATATTTCTAAGAGGACATGAAAAAATTGTTGAATATGCTACATAATTTGATCAGTATAATATGAAATTTGCAAAAGAGATTAAGGGTTTTGACCCTAGTCATCTTTTTCATGATCACATGGTATCAGTGGGATTCAGTAGCACACTTTTAAATACTATTATATTTGGAGAAGAAGAAGGAGACAACCATGATCCTCTGGCTGAATGTATTGAAAATAAATCAGGATATATTGAAACTATCATAAGTACCAAGGAACATTATAAGCAAAAAA